>JASDQU011376521.1:3439-17525 GCA_032191745.1 Picea mariana
AGAGGCCACTGCCAAGCTCTTCTTTGAACGAGTCTGGGTACATTTTGGAATCCCACAAACCATTGTCTCAGATCGGGCTAGTCTATTTCTCATCACATTCTGGTCGAGCCTCTGGTCACTTCTGGACACCAAGCTCACCAAATCCACGGCCTTCCACCCCCAGACAGATGGCCAAACCAAGGTTGTAAATCGAATGATTGTGCATATCCTTCACATGTATAATTCAAAAAACCCTCGCACATGGGATGAGATCCTTCCCTATGTCCAGCATAGCTACAATCGAGCCTTACATAGCTCAACCGGCCACAGCCCCTTTTAAGTGGGGTTGGGATTCCAACCATTGGGTCCCATAGATTTTTCACTTCCCCTTGCGGTCACCTCGAACAACTCATTTCCAGCTCCAACTGAAGCTAACAAATCCACCCGGTTCATTGAGTGGATTCAGCACATCCTCCAATAGGTTTAGGATATCCTACAGAAGTCCAATGACAAGTACAAGCAACACCATGATCAACATCGGGTGCCGCATAAGTTTCAAGTGGGCGACAAAGTTTGGTTGCACTTGCAGAAAGAACGCCTTACAGTACCCCATCGGAAGCTTCGCCCACTCCGTTATGGACCATACACTATCACCAAGGTTGTGAGGGATAATTCTTCTGAGCTCAACATTCCTCCTTTCCTTGGCCTGCACCCAGTGTTCAACGTGGATCTCCTTCACCCTTATTTCCCACCATTATTGGACACCTCAAAAGTAGCAGAACAACTGACACCAACAGAGATCAACCTCGATTTCATACAACAAGCATCCAATGATCAGATTGTGGACAGACTGATCAAGGGCACTTGACAACAAAGGATCCATCTTTATCGAGTCGTCAAAGAAGGGCAGCTCCTGCACCAAGGCAAGTGGCTCACCCGGGGCCAAATTCAGCAAAAAATTCCTCATCTAATGGGGGACCTCAACACAATGGATACCATTGCTTCCTAATGAGGGAGGATTGATCCAGATGGATATCGGTGGCCACCCACCTTTTCCAAATGGCTCAAAACCGTTTTCTGACATTTTTGGCAATTTACTATTTTTAGCAGTTTTTACTTCCGGGGCCATTTTGAGGGCCTAAATGAAGGTTTTTCAATATCGAGTTCCTCAGCTATATCCAAAGGTATAATTGATCCCCCTAAATGAATCTCCTCGACGATACCTTTTCAACGGGCTATCACATGCCTAAAATGGAGATCGTATGCAAAAGTTACGACCCCGGGAAGTTGATGTACTAACTTACCCAAATGGGGCCCACATGAATTTTGGCACTTCATCTCCTAGGGTTAGGTTTTTGGATGTCTAGGGTTTTTGGCATGCTGGTTATTTTAAAAATGCCTTGAGAGCCTCATTTTAATCATCTTCTGGTGAATGCGCGTTGCCGTCACATCTCTTCTCAGAGATAAGCCGCCACCATTCCAGCAAGCTTGTTTCCGCTGCATTTTGCAGTTTCAGCTTATTTCGTTATTGAATAGAAAACCAGTTTTACTGTATCTCTATTATTTTGTGTTAAGCACCTATTAATAATCTTTATTCATTTTGTTCTTCTCATAAAATCCGGATCAATGAGAAAATTGAATCATCTTTCTTTTCTTAAAAAAATATCCAAGGAGATCGTCGCACCCTACCAAGTGCTTGGGGTGCGACGATGCTTGATCATCACATGTTGCACCAAAAATACAATGCGGCATCACCTCATGCTTCCTGTGCATAGGGTGCGACGATGTCCAAACAAGAGAAAAAGGTGAAATTCACGAAAGTTCTAGAAGGGAATCTTCTAGAAGATGAGGTGGCCTCCGATTGGTTTGGATATTACTCACTTCTCTGATTTAGTGGGATCATCCTAATCTCCTCATCCATCCATATTTCACCCTATATAAAGAGGGATCTCTCATGGGAAAGGATAGTCTGGCTTATGCATGAAGAATTCTGTTGAAGATTGTACTTGTGATAACTTTGCTTTAGCTTTCCAAGTCAGGTTGTGAATGCTCTTCATCAAAATCATTGGAGAAAAAAAGTGTGTGTTGAAGAAAAGGGCCATAGGAAGGGACCTTGCAACATCAAGGCATGGTTTTTATTCTCCACTTTCATTCAATATAATGCAGTAATACATTTATTCCCTATAAAGGTGTCTCTACTTTTATTGTATAACTCCTTGATCTTATACATAGACTTCATTGGAATATATATATCATTGTTCTCTCTCTTTGTTGGTTTGTGATTCTTAACAGGTTCACCATCCCACAAATCCAAAGATGGAGCAAGGAATACCCTAGCAAGGATCAAACGTCGTTTAAATGTTATTTCATTTGCCCCTCTATGAACTAGTTTACATTACAATGCAATCTAAGGAAAATCTTGTATTATGCCTTGTTTTGTTCTAGATTCTTGTTGAATTTAGGGAGATTATTTTTTGTATTCACTTACCGATTTGTACGATAAAAGTGGTCCAAAATATAATAATCAAAGAGGCTTTAATCCAGGGAAAAGAGTAAACTTTAGCAGAGGTCGATGTAGAAGAAATTATGGTAGAGGAGGAAGAGGACTAATAATATGTTGCAATTGTAACCAACCAGGACACTTGGTCTACGACTTCCTGAATCCGTGTACAATGTAAACATAATGTAGAGAAATGGACTATGCAACAAAATATTGTCCTCAACTAGTTGTGAAATGGCATCCCAGAGGAAACCCAAACCATAATCTAAATCAAAATGTGCAGAAAATATCAGTCGAGAAACAAAAAGAAGGACCAAGAATAGAATTTGTTACACACAGAGGAGCTAGAATAGGAGATGATGTGATGAGTGAAGGAAAGCATATTGAGCAATGGATAAGGAAGTAAACAGGGCCTATGCCAACCTTTGATCCTCGACAGATAAAAGAGACATATTAGAGGGAAAGAAAAGAAGTTCTTAGACCAGATGGGGGAGAATCAACATCAGATGTGTCTCATGTAGGAGACTGCATCATTCCTGAGAAACCAACTGGAAAGGTAATCACACTAACATAATTCCCGAGAAGTTGTGTAAAGCTAATGAAATATGAACACTAGTAGAAAAAGAGAAATTTATGACTAAAAATTGCATATAAATGACTAAGTTTAGTCACATCACTAATAATCATTTATTGTTGGTCGTATAAACATTTTAGTCATTTATTGGTTGTTCTAGTTGGTCACTTTGGTCATAAATTTAGGCATTTATTTAGTCATGTATTGTTGAAAACTGGTCATTTATTTAGTTATCTGTGTTGTCAACTCATCATTTATTTAGTCATCTACACTGTCAACTAGTAATGTATTTAGTCATTTGTGTCACTGATTTCCGTCCAAGAGTAATATATTTAGTCCTTTGTGTCACTAATTTATGTCCATTAGTAATATATTCGGTCATTTGTGTCACTGATTTCCGTCCATTAGTAATATATTTCGTCATTTGTGTCACTGACTTCCATCCATTAGTCATATATTTAGTCATTTGTTTCACTGATTTATGTCCATTAGTCATATATTTAGTCATTTTAATTATCATTTTCCGTCAACTAGTAGTATATTTAGTATATTTTACATCCTCATAATTAAATGTAGATTGAGTGGTACTAGCAATTGCTACAACCAGATTATCCCAAGATTCTGGCAAAGAACATAACAAAGTAATACACTTATCTTCTTCTGCAATTGTAATATTAATAGATACCAGTTGAATTACCAGAGTATTAAAGGAATTTAGATGTTCTGTCACTAAATCTCCATCTTCCATCCTAAGATGATACAACTTATTTCAAAGAAACAATTTTTTTACTGGGGACTTTGATTGATACAAATTCCCTAACTTATCCCATAGTTCCTTGGCCATACATTCTCCCAATACATTCAATAACACCAAATCTTCCAGGCAAAGTCGAATAGTACTCCTTTCTCTTTTCTCCAAATTCTCCCAATCTTCCTTCGACATACCAGTAGGTGGTGTACTAGTAGGTTGTGTACCAGTAGACTGTGTGCCAGTAGATTGCGTACTAGTACGCTGTGTACCAGGATCCACGATGATCCATTGTTCTTTGTCTACAAGAAGGTCCTCCATCTTGAGCTTCCATAGCTCAAATTTTTTACCATTGAAATTCTCTATATTGATTCTACAAGAGCTTGTCATTCCTCTTTCTACACTCGAATCACCACTGCAAAAGCTCCCACTAAACCTAGATTTATCACAAACCCAAGATAAACTTGATCTATCAAGACCGAGCCAAACCCTCAACAACAAAGGTAGCCCCTTGAAGCCAAAAATAATATTTGATACCACATGTAAGTTTTATACCTATGAAGTAAAGAAATGCATACAAATTCTTAAAAAACACAGAAATTAATCAATGGCTCATACACATAGTACACAAAGATTTATGCTAGAAACCCTTAACTGGGAGAAAACTAGCCTTCCTTTGTGTCACACCTTTCAAATCTTCATTGTATTAATTTCACCATTCACCATAGAATATATACAATGTTTTAGGTATTCTGTATCTACCAAAACCTTAATCCCTTAATCCAAGATTAATTTAGAAAACCGCTAAAAATAGCAAAATACACTAAAATAGTAAAAACCGCTACACGAGGTTGTCCAATCTGACATGCCCACACACACACATGCAAATAATATAACACATACCCAACAAGAAATGGGCAGTTGACTTCATTAGGTCGATCAACCCCACAACTAAGAATTCAAAGGACATGTATATTATTACCACAACTAATTACCTTACACGTTGAGCTGAGGCAACAATTGTTGAGGATTATTTGACTCATATTGTTGCTAGGTTAATTTTTGAAAATATTATCACCCGATTTGGATGTCCTAGGATTTTGACCAGTGATCAGGGTGGTCATTTTATCATTAGTACAATAGCAAATCTAACAACAGAGTTCTTGATCCAACATCATAAAAGCAGCCCCTACCATCCACAAGCCAATGGAATAGTGGAAGCATTTAACAAGATTCTGGAAAGGGGATTAACGAAGGTTTGTTGCACAAATAGGGAGGATTGGGATGACAGAGTCCGAGTAGTTTTATGGGATTATAGGAAAACCACAAAGAGACTCCACATGTACACTCCATTTCAGATAGTTTATGGGAAAGAGGTTGTGGTACCTGCAGAATTCATTACTCTGAGTCTATATATTGCACAGATTACACACATGTTGGAGGATGAATCAGTTGCACAGAGGCTCATGTAATTGCAATAACTTGAAGAGACCCATGTTTTAGAATACTTCCATCAATCAGTTGAGAAAGCAAGGAAGAAATCTTGGCATGACAGACACATTAATACCAAAGAACTTGCGCAAGGAGACAAGGTCCTACTTTATGACATTCGATACCAGAAACATCCGAGAAAGTTGTGCATGAATTGGTTGGGACCATTTATAGTTACAGAGATCTGACCTTCTGGAGTAGTCAGAGTCGCACAACTGGATGGTATATTGCATCCAGGATGGGTGAATGGTGCTCGCCTAAAACCCTATATGTCTCAGAACTGAGCTAAAGGATTGTTGCTATAGTCCGAAGGAGCATGTATAGTAGTTAGATTTTATTTTTCTTTCAATTTCTGTGAATTCAGTTAATAAATTCGAAGAGTGCATTGTTGCGCCACGACATGTAGTTCAATTTTTTTTCTAAGTGTTGTTTTGATGCAAAACTGCTTACTCAATAGCATAGGATCAGAAGAGCCATGAATTTATTAATGACAATCATTAAATGTTATGGGGACCCCTTTGTGTTCGAAGGGAGATCGAATTTGGATGCAATCCTAGACCATGTGCCACACAAACCCGGTCCATTCATAGCCTTTATTACCACTATAGTTACCTGTCTGAATTTTGTTATACCATAAAGTCATGATACGTGAAGATGCCAACGGTATTCGTGCCAAGATTCTCATCTGTTAAATGGTAAGGTCTGGAATTGTCCATGTCCCTGACCAACTTGCCCAGTAAATTCTGAGATCACCTAATATATTTACCCTGTTAAACAGTCTCATCGGACAACTCAGATCCAAGTTGCGTCTATAGGGTTAATGATGAATAGACTTAGCAGTTATTACATAACTTTATACCTATGCCCGGGTATAAGGTTTTGTGAACTCGTTGTAGGACGCATTGTTTCCTAGAGAGAACTTAGTGATTTATGAATTTAGAATTGTGTTCAATCCCATGAAATCCCTCGGCCCTCAGACATGATCCTCAATCCCCATTTATCCTGTTGAATTTGTTGACATTTCAGACTCACCATGTTAAGAGATACAGGGAGCAGAAGTTTCGTTTCAAATAATGCAGTACCAGATGAGCCCTATGACCCCCAGTTCGAGATAGTGGGTGATCTCAAAGGGAAGGTCGAGAAAGTCAAGATCCTCGACCTTGACCTGACAGACCAATTTTTTTTCCTACAAATAAACATCGATGTATTATGGAGTGTCACTCCAGATGAGTTGGGAGGCATGTAGTTCATGCCAAATATGGAGTTCATCAACCTGTTTAACTCTACAATTATGAACCTCAGGGATTTTCCAATTTTTAGCACCATTGGGGAAGTTTTGAGGTGTACCAAGTTTCTCATCAGTAGGGTACATAACAAAATCATGTGGTTCGATAAGAGATATCCAATTCATGCAGAGGACATCCACCATCTTACCGAACTATCCATCGAAGGTGAGGATGTGTCCAAAGTTTTCCAAGGTCCCAGCAAGCATGGCAAGAAGAAGGGGGAGCCCAATTTATATGAGTGTTTTCATACACAAAGGGGGGGGCTCATAGGAAATATCGTCCCCATTCTACCTGATATAGTCAGGATTGGTTTCTATGTAATCTCTAGCAAGGTCATGCGGTATTATTACAAAGGAGATTGTACACTAGATGCCCTATTAGTGGCATATTTTTGTGCCAATGGCATTGTATTCAACTGGTGCAACTATTTACTGGAAGAACTCTTGGTGGATTGCAAGGAAGCACAAGAGAAGGGTGGTAATTTCACCTATGGCTACTTGTTGGTTGTGTTCCCAATGCTAAAGTGGATTCCACCCACAGCAAGACTGATGTCGCCAGTAGATAAGGGGTGGTTGGAAAATATGTTTGAGCCTTGGCACTCAAGGTCAGACTCAAAAAATACTACCTTCAACAACACGATGTTCTCCAAATGGTACAACATATTCCTAGACACAACTCATAGGTTGCGCATTTCATAGGAATTTCTCAACTACAACACATGAAACATTTCGTTCAGCATGAACCACCACCATACATTCTTATGACCAAGGTATGAAAAAATAGGGGACTTCCACTCGCGCATGTTTTCATTCTACTTAGATGAGGAGGCCTTCAACAAGGAGGTTATGTCATGGCCCAGAGTAAAACACAACCCATGCAAGTTGGGGATGCATTACCTTCTACCTATGGAGATGGTGAAGAAGAGGAGTTGGAAGTTGGGGTAGGAACAATCTTGGGCCCTGAGGTAGAGAAGAAAAGAGCCCCAGTACATACAGACTCCAACGAGGATGAAGAGACGCAACCGCTGGAGCACAATAAGAGAACATTACCCATGTTCGCGCAGCTTCCAGAGCAAGATATGTTGACATGTAAGGATGCTAATGAAATTATCAGTGCTACATTCATCATAGAGCCAATGGCTAAGAAATAGAGGATGATGATATCCCCAAGCAAGGTTCTGAACCCCAATCCCATTTCATCCACCATTCCTCACACTCGCTCAGCGGCTCAAGCAACCCATATTATAGATATCCAGGATGACCCTGAGCCTAACACCACTCCATTCACCACCATCATCACTGAACAACCTCCATCGCCACCACAACCCTAGTCGCCACCTCAAGAAACCGCCATTCCATCCCAAACCATCAACCCAGAACCCATGCAGTTGGATCCCCCAGAGACACCTGAGTAAATACCAGAACTCACTGGTTCAAACCTAGAAATACTCGAACAGAGGCTAGAAATTACTGGCCCAAGCCCTGAAGCCTAGAGCTAGTATATCATACCCTTTGTGCCAATTTAGGACACTTTGTATTCAATGGAGATACAAACAATGTCAAAGATGCAAGTCCTAAGTCCTCAATGCACTCCCTCAATGAACAAGGTTGAGGGTGCTATCAAAAGTGCAGCCCCGAAAGTTGAGCTCCACAAAGAGGCAGAGGTACCAGAGGTTCATAAGTAACCTGATATGGCCTCAGGACAAAGTGCAACATCAGTACAGGAACAAATGGAGATACTCCTCCAAAACCCACAGAAGTGCATAGATTTGTTGCATCTCTGCCTAGCCAGAGCAGAAGTACTAACGTTCCTTCCATCGACATTGAGGTTGAGGCTTGCGCCGGGACAATATACAAGAGAGGATGAGGTGGAGACACCTTCAGTGCATTCAATGGCCAATGGACTCCCACTACAGGTCCAAGCATCCAGGGAAGCCACCCCTTCTTCCCATAACCTTGCACAGTGGCTAGCAGTGTAGCTAATCGGTATGACCATAGCCTGAACTGATCAAATGGAGCAGAGGCTCCAGCAGGTCAAAAGGAATGAATATTTTGCAAAGGAGGAAGCACTCCTTTCTCAAGCATCCAGAACATAGGAATAATACGCTAAGATCTAGGCAGAGAAGAAACTGGAAAGAGTTGAGGAGAAGCTTTCTGAAGCATGGCCGAAAATAAGGAAAGTAGCACCACAACTGCTAAAGTCTAGTGCCGCAGGAGAGTCAAAGCATCAGATGGAGCTACTCTAGGGAGCATGGTCACAACTACCCATCCGTACAGAGATGCTCAAAGTACATTTTCGGGAGAGCAAGTGTTGGCACAGGGG
Source organism: Picea mariana (assembly GCA_032191745.1). Lineage (NCBI taxonomy): Eukaryota > Viridiplantae > Streptophyta > Pinopsida > Pinales > Pinaceae > Picea > Picea mariana. The sequence continues at coordinate 12,340 of JASDQU011376521.1, forward strand.
CATACCTAGGGTTCAACAATGCACCAACAAAACCCTAACTACTGGCCCTTTTGACAACACCTACGAAGCATATGAAGTCTCACCCGAGGTAGAGGCAGGGGGGGTTGTAGGACTCATGTGTCTACAACCAAGTTGAGACACAGATCTGTGATTACAACACTTAACAGAGCACTTAGCCAACAACATGCATTAGATTATGAGTCTCATTCACATCGCAGATTAACCCTTATTACATATCAGTGCAGTAACAATCAAGATCAAGTACTTACAATCACTTGTCACATAACTTTATCTCAAATCTAGCATTCATACTACTAATAATCACTAAAATACAACATTATATGCATTCATAATACATTATATCACAACACCAAACATAATTCACAAATCACATCGCACAAAGCACATCAAGACACAGGATATATGTGGTTCACCCCAGTGTGGGGCTACATCCACCAACTTCTTCTTCTTCTTCTTCTTCTTCTTATTTATTTACTCTTCAAGCTTCTTGCATTCATATTCTCCTGTGCATAAATCCATAGATCCAGACTCCACAAAGGACAGGAGATCTACAAGATGCACACTGGATCCTCCTTCCCAAAACCAGGTCAAGGCACAGAGCCAACTCCTTAGTAGCACAGAGCAACTTACAAAAAACTTGCACTTAGCTCTGCAAGTCTTAACATACTCTTTGCACAAAGCCAACTTGTCATGCACTAAGCCAATGGCCATCTATATTTATTATCTACTACTTATTTATAAATTTACAAAAAGGCCTAAACATGGGTAAACCCATGGGCTGACATCCCATAACCCGTTACATAAACCCTAGTAAACCCTTTGGTAGGTCCACAAGTCTACAAAATAAGTGAGATCCCGTGATCTCATCTCCTCCTGGATGCTCCATCTTCATCCAGCCTGTCGAAGTCCCAAAAGTGGTCAAACACGACCAATGTTTCCTCAAAAATTGTTCAATGGGCAACATGCCCCCAACACTCACCTGTGACTCATCCCGTGTCACTCGAATCTGGGAACCATTGCTTCAAAGGCCTCAAGCTTAGGTCGAGCTGCCTCGACTTGCTGCTTCGCCAGAGCTTCCTGATCGACAAACTCTTGAATCACTTGATCAGTAATAGTCCCTTCCAGGCATTGTTCCACTATCAAAACCACTTGTTCTAGCTACGAGCCTTGTCCTTCAATCTCTTCAATAAGTGTGCAGGCTCCGTCCTATACTGCTTGGAGTTTTTGTGTAACCTCCATGTCTCTGCTCTAGATGGAAGTAACCTATTGTTGGATTGTGTGTTGTTCCTGTGATATTTTCATCCTCTTGACTGTAGTGAGTAGATTCATTTGTTCCTGCATGGTGGATGTTTGTTGTTGCACCTCCTGGAGTTGTGCTTCCAATTTCCTCAGCTCTGGATCTTCTGTGAGGCGATCGTAGGTCTGTGCACTATGATCACTCAATTGCTTACATTCTGAGGTGAGTGCCCTGATCCTTCCAAATGCACTCTTAGCGATTTATTCCCTCTGATTGTGCACTTATTGCGGAGTACTTGACACTGCTTGGAACTCTAACTTTGTTACTCTTGCTTGAAGCTGCTAAATGGCCTCAACGAGCTTCCCTACTTGAATCTCGGCTGACTCTTCTTCCTCCTGTGCCAAGACCAACACAGAACAAAGTGATTTAGTCATTTCTTATTTAACCACAGTCTTCTCTGAGAGAAGTTGGTCTTTTTATTTATGGATCTTCTCTTTGTCCTCCTCGAACATCGCCCTAATTTCATCTTTCTACTTCTGCGCAACTCGAAGTTGCTCTAAGACCTCCTCCTTTTTTTTCTTCAAGGTTTTTGTAGCCTGATCTTTTTCTTATTGGAATTGATGAAGTCGATCCTCTGTTGCATCTTCTAGACTTTGTAATTGGGCGGGATCATCCCCCAATTATGCGATTTTTGACGAAGAAGGCACAGTAAGTACTACGCGACTCGAATGGATATATTTCTGCATCTCTTTCAACTCCTTCTTGATTCTATCATACAATGTTTCCTTCTTTGTTCCATATCTCTGCAAGATATCCTCTGAAGCACCCTCCATGGCTGTAATGATTAGACCGACATCGTCCTCTATAAGCACATTCTTCGACTGATGCTTATTGGCGTGGGTCTTCTTTCTTGCTAAGGGTTTCTGCAGAGAAACCTTCCCTTTCTTTGACGTTTCGACCTCGCTAGGGGGATCCTTCGGTAGTGTAACTTCAAATTTGTTTTTATTTTCTCCTTATTCCCCTCCTTATTCTTGGTTCTCTTCGTTTCCTCCTCCTCTTGCGGGTGAGTCAGGCTTACTTTCCTCTAATCCGTTGTCCTCCTCATCAGTTTTTATGTTTAGCACTTCCTCCTTTTTCTTCTTTTTCTTCGCGCTAGTCTGTCCATCATGCTTGACCCGGGTGACCAAGGGACTTCCGATGATGTCGGGGTTAAAAATTTATGCATCCTCAACTAGTACAAGGAACTCTGCTGGTTATTCTTTGGTGATATCCTCCATATCTTTGTCTGTCAGCTTATAATAGGACTATAGTTCCTCCTTAATCTCATCCCTGCATGTAGTGATGTAGATAAAGATTTGATTTGCATGGAAATTCGCTAGAGGTATGTGTTGGTGCAACGTATTCAGCGTCATGCATCAGAATGAGTCAATAGCACACTTCATTTGTTGGTAGTAGGCATGGAAAACAACATTTGACTGCCACCGCTTCTACATGTCATTTTTATACCAAAAGGTGGTGAACCTTGTGACCAATGGCTCTGATGGCTCAACTTCTAGAAATGTCACTCCTTCTGGTATCTTCCAAGTGAAAAATGCGATCAATACCAGTAACCAACTGAAATGGAATTCATATCCCTAATCCTGCACTTCGCGACAGTCCTTCTCGAGCTCGTTGACGAGGTAGCTCGCCCAGTTCATTTTCACTCCTTATACACAATTCCCTACGAGGTCTACTATGAATCCTATGACCTGTGTCAGATGGTTCTTTCTAACGATCTTACCATCTATAAGCTTATAAGCTAGGCGCACCGCGCCATCCTGGATGGAGGCTATCTTGTAGCCTTGCTTTCCCTTTTCTACATCACCATAGTCTTCCTTTATGCATTGTTCCAGGGAGTGATATAAAGCCTTCCATGGGTAGAACTGTTGAGAGTCTGGTCCCTACATGCTCAGTCCTGTGATGAGGTGGATCAACGTCGGATCCATAGTGACGTGCCTGTCAAGCCACAGATACCCTCCATGGTAACACGACAAGAGGATTTTATTGCAAGCATTAACCTCATGATGTCGGCTGAAGTGAGGGATCTTAATCATGTTCAGTATCATTTATTGCACAAGCTCCTTAATTCATGGCTGGGAGACTATGCGTGGCTTCTTCCCAGTCGCTCTCATCAAATACCTATGCAGCACAAGCATTGCGTAGTTCTTCATGTCTCCAAGGTTAAAGTCATTTTTCTTCAGAGTTGGGATGTGTCCTAACTAGAGTCTAACTATGTGTATCCCCATCAGGATGTACGCGGTGATCAACGTGTACTCAAAGTCACGCGGGATACTATCGCGGGTAACCATGCCATCCAAAGGCGGTATGTACTCTGGAAAGACCGACAGGATCTTCTTCACGTTAGCCAGATTGTCGCGATGTTTTCTTCGCTTCTCAGTAGTGTGACCAGAACGTCGTCCAGTCGAGGGGGATGCTTGTAATATGCTAGTCAACGATGCATGTATTCCTACAGACATGAATCTCTCATCCATGAGGTATACAAGAATATACTCCACAGACTTCTCTAACATGCTTAGTTTGCCCGACATTCGCACTTGTAACTAAATAGATCAGGTAGGTGAGTGGGAAAGCAAGGTAATCAAACGGATGGTGAGGTCTATAAATCATGGCGCGATATGAAATCAGTTCTTTGTTAGCTCGGATAATCATGGGTGTCAAAAATTGGTACCAACACAGCGTCCGACAGTTTAAATAAATAAGCGTCGTAATGGATTCCTCCAATGGGCAGGAATGCGTCCATCAATGTGAATCTGTCGATTATGGCATGGTCTCAATGGTCCATTCACTCATAGCTATGTTTTTTAACCATTCTGGGGTGTTATTCTAATGGTCGAGGTGCCTCCAATGGTCATATCACTTTGTCATGACGAAGTCCCATTCTGCGTGGTTCTATTATTTCGGCAAGGTTCAAGTTCTGCAGATCTACCTCTTGCGAAGTATTTTATAGAACTTCCCTTAGTTTTTCTAACTTGAATTTCTTCTAATTGAACTTCCTTGCCTTATTTCCTATGATCCGAGTCTCTGGATTCCTCTTTCCATTCTTATTCTTATCTTTTCTTATCATAGTGACTTCATGCTGATGATGTTCTTTAAAAGGGTTCAAAGGTAATACCTCTTTGCTTACTAGGTCCTGGGTGTACATACTTTCTTCTTTCCTAGATAGGTCCTTCAAACCTTCTTGTGCTCTTTCAAATTTTACAGCTACTTCTCTTTCATTCTGCTACTTCGACTCAACTTCTCATTCTTCTATGACTCGATCTATTCTTCGAGCTATGAAATCCCTTAGTTCTTTCTTTTTCTTTTTTGTAGCTTTTTCCTCTGCTTTCCTTCTAATATGATCTTTCCCAATCCAAGTCTTTCCTAATAAAAGTGGACAAGGGGTGTTATCACTGAAATTTCATCCGCACAGGGCGACAAGAACTCCGCATCATCAGCACAGAAAAATAGTCATTCATGGCACAAGGATTAATCCCACAGCACAGCAAAAGGGCCAAAACTATACAAAAATGGCTAAAAAATTAAAAGGCACATCACACCCACTGAGAACGCGCGCACGCGCGCAACATCTTCGTATATTGGGCGCATAAGCGCGGATGTGGGGTTCAAAACCCGCGCGCCTGCCAAACGGCGCATTTATGGAACTGGTCGGCCTCCCAACCACTATTGGATCGACTCCAAAGTCGATTTGACATCAAATCCGAGCTCAATCTGCGTGGGGAGGCTGGTCAAAGACCCAATGGTGCCCTAAAGGGCCTCTTTTCACATTCAAAAGGGGTTGCATAATAGCTCAATGCTTGGCTATAAAAATCCATGAATGACCATCATTTCTTCAAGGAATTCTTTGTATTGTTATGCTGTTGAGATTACT
>JASDQU011376522.1:0-19396 GCA_032191745.1 Picea mariana
GAAACAAAAGACTTCCCTGGGTTGATAATTTATGTTTCACTTGGTTGTTTAAAATTAATTAAGCAATTATAGTGACCAACACTCTCAGGCTTGCTTCTCCGAGGCATCCCTCCAACTCGTGTTAACACAACACACCAATATCTATGGTGATCATTGTTGGAAACTTGGTTAATACCGAGAGGGGGGGGTGAATCAATATTGGTTAATTATTTAAACTTCTAAGAATTTTAACTTATTAACAACAATTGATAAACAACAGTAAACTTGAATATAAAATCAATACATTAATACAAGTTACAATAATGATTAGGAGACACCAATCTCCTTGTTCAGGGCTTCAACCCTAGGAAGCACCATCTCCCTTGTTTTAGAGCACCAACCCTAGGAAGCACCAACTCCCTTGTTTAGGGAACCAACCCTAGGAAGCATCAACTTCATGTCTTCAAAATTTAATCAGTTAAGGACATTAGTCCTTCCTTGCTCCACCCTTCCACCCTCACTTCATAAGTATCTTCGACTTTCTTGCTTGGACTATGTACTTGTTTATGATCTTCTGATGTAGACCATAAAGACAATTTCTTTTCACTTTGTTTGTCTTATTATATACTTTCCAAAAGGTATAAGGTTGAACCATTGTGTCTTTTAGTAATGAAACATTGTATCCATTCATATAATTAACACAAATGGTGATTTCATTAATTGATTTTCGTACAGAAAATTAGACATTGATTTCGTACGAAGATTCTGGAGTGTTGGAAACAAATTTTACAATTCTATGATATGGGTTTTGTGCAGAACATGCCCAATTAGCTAACCTGCAAAAAGTTCCCCCAAAACATGTGTGAGGTGGCCGATACAGATGGTTATTTGAAAGAAACTTTCCTATATTTTCCTTTCGTCGTCAGATGCCACATCGACTTCAATACATTTTACCTTTTCATGAATGTCTAAATCGACCTCCACATATCTCCTTTGTTGGTGACTATTTAAAGTCAAATTGTAAACATTTTACTTGATGGTGGATATTAAAATCAGTTCCCTCTTAGCTGCTAGTCACTAAAGATTCGACTTGGTCTTCACCCTTTTTCGTGTTTGCTTCCTCATTCGACTGACAAACATCTTTTTGGTTGACTCAACTAGGAGAAATTTTGACTTGAGTGTTTCGATTCTGGTCCACCCAACTTGCTTTAGCGTCGATCCGACTTGTGTTTACCAATTTAAGTTTGATTTGACTTCGACCTTTAGGTTACTTTTTTCTTGGACTGACTCGACTTAGAAGACAACCAACTTGTGTAATTCGACTTTGGTCGTCCTAACTTGCTTTAGTTTCAACTTCGACTTCAGCTTCGATCTTCGACTTCTTCGATTTAGACTTCTTCTACTTATCCAACTTCAACCTTCGACTTCTTCTACTTATCTGACTTCAACTTTCAACCTCTTCGATTTTGACCCCCGATTTCTTTGACTTCAACTTTCAACTTTTTCAACTTCTTCAACTTCAACTTCTTGTTGAGATGTTTATACGAGACTTCTTGATATCTACTACATTTTATTGAAACACTCAACTTTGATATTTTCTCCTTTCATTTAGATAGTTGTCTTGACCCATTTAATTGTTTCGACTTGACTTAGGGTTTGACTGGTCGAGACAATTGTTTTCGACTCAACTTATAGAGTTGGCTTGGTTTCCCATGCATTTTGAGAGAGATGTCTACATACAACAGACGTTAATACTTTTTAGGAGACATGGTTTGAGTGGCTCTCTTGACAGTTTGGAGCAATTATGAGCATACATGGAGAGTCCTTACATGATTCTAGGCTCGATGGCACTTTTCCAGGTGACATGCAAGAACTTTCTATTTTTAGCAGCTTGGGATCTAAGCCCTAGATTCATATTTCGAGCACATATTATGGATCCTTGTGACATTCTGAGTCTTTTGGATCTTTTCAAGAATGATTTGGCACACTTTACTATTTTTAGCAGGTTGAGCACCAGGGATTGCATGTCAATTCTGATTACAGATTTGGATCCCTTACAAAAAAATGAGTTCAATGAGTATAAATTCAAAGGCATTCAAACAAATTTCTATTTTTAGCAATGTCTATTTTTAGACAGTAACTTGTAGCGGTGTTCTCCTAGTCTTCCTGGATGATGTGGACAGTTTCCTAAAATTTAGGAGTTGGATTCTATTTTTGTAAAGTTTTATATTTAGAAGGTACGATCATCATCCATGCAGTGCCAAGTGGCACCCTCACAGGTCGACATGTGGCATATCTACGGAGTGATGTAGCATCCACCTAGCATAGGGCACATTTTCCCAAGACTTCAACATATAATAAATAAATTAATTGAGATAAGTGAGTCACATAACTGGGCCTAAATTTAGCTGTATATTCCTCGCTATAATCACCTCTCTACTTTCCATGCATCAACTCCATACAATTCGTCTTCAGTTGAGTTTAAACCACAATTCCCTAAAAAATAGGACGAAATTCCCCAATCAAGGCTTAATTTTCTCACTAATGTTTCCTCACTCGACATATCTTCACTTTCAATGCATTAATTTCCTCAAATTCCTCTTAATTTTCTTTTAAATGTAATTTTCCTAAAATTTACGAAAATCCCTAAAAAAATAGGATGAATTTTCCCTTGGCTAAAAATCACTCATTACTTGGCCAAATTTATCATTTAAACATGCGTTTAATTCCTAATTTATTCCTCCATGCGTTAACTCTCTTATTCTTCACATGAGTTAACTCTCTTTCCATTCCCTCATGCACATTAATTCCTAAATTTCTCACTCACACTTATTCCCTCATGCACATTAACTCCCATTTTATTCACACTCTCCTATATATTGGATGGTTTTCATTGGTTATTGGTGGGTTCATTGCAACAACAACATAGTGTCTTTCTCATTCTCCTCTCTCTTTTTCTCTAGTCTAGTGGCTCTTCTCTGAGAAAAGTAGTCATTGTAATTGTTGTAGGCTTGCCAAGTGTGGCGCAATCAACTCTCTTGTAAGCTTGATCAATAAAGAAGTCCGTGTTTGTCTTCAAACATCTTTTCTTGGCAGTACTATGGTAAATTTGTGATCTAATTTGTCATTTTCTAAACTGTTCATTGAGGTTATTTTTTATCTTTTGAATAGTTTTCTGCCTCTTTTCTAGTATATTATCATTGTACTAACCCTGCAAGTTCCCTCCAAGTGAAAACAATCACTTTTCCTCATCGTTTTGGGCTGCTTTTACACGTTTTCCAAGACAAACAACTTGTTGATTTTTGTTTTTTAATGAAGAAATCAGAATTTAGATCAACAACAAGGCACTTTAGTGTGCCTAGGGACTCCCCTAGAGGCTAGCAAGCACTAGCCCAAATAGAGAGGGGTTTGGTCAGTGAAAATTTGGGGGCCTTACTGCTTTAATTAACCTAGTTTTTACCGCTATCTTAACACATATATCAACTCAGATTGGAGGGTAAAAATTTGTAATAACAATGTAGAATGGTTGTACTCGCTTGGAGATATCCACATGAACTATCAGGACATGAGGATGGAGGTCAAGGACAAAGGGGGTCAACAAGTTATTCTGAGAGGTATGTCAACATGAGCTCCTAGGATCGTGTCAAACAAATGCATGTAGGCCATATTTAGACATGGAGACATAGCCTGCACAATGGAGTGTCTGATCACCATGAAGAAGCCATCACAGGACCACCAACACTGTCAAGTGGACATCCACGCACTGCTTGATAAGAATGATAGAGTATTTAGACTGATACCAGTAGGAAGACCACCTGACAGGGGATTTGAGCATGTCATAGAGTTAGAGGAGGGGGCAAAGATGCAATCACCACACAATACAAGCATCTGAAGAAGTTTAAGGATGAGATAGAGAAGACCATACATGAGTTACTGGAGATGGAGCACATCAAGCCTAGTTCTAGTCCCTTCGCTTCTTCAGTTGTACTGGTGAAGAAGAAGGATGACATGATGAGGATGTGCATTGAATATAGGGTGTTGAACAAGAAGACAATCAAGAACCGGTACTTGATACCCAAGATTGATGAGTTGATAGATGAGTTGCATGGGGTAGTGTAATTATCAAAGATTAATCTTTGATCAGGGTACCATCAGATCTGGGTCTGAGAGGAGGACATTCACAAAACTATGTTAGATGTCACTATGGACAGTATGAGTTTCTAGTCATGCCATTTGGGCTGACTAATCCACCAACCACCTTCCACTCATGTATGAACCATATCTTCAACAAGTAGTTGAGGAAGTTCTTACTAGTATTCTTTGATGATTTGCTGATCTACAACAAGACTTGGGAGGAACATCCGAGGCACGTTGATGATATTCTTAGCATCATGGAGGAGAAATCACTGTTTGTTAAGGAGAAAAAGTGTGAGTTTGAGATGACATGGATTCTCTATCTGGGACATGTGATTGGTGCTCAGGGTGTATAGGTGCACCAGGAGAATATCCAAGTGATCTTAGATTGTCCCACACCTAGATATATTACAGAGTTGCAAAGGTTCTTTGGATTGTGCAACTACTACAGGCGCTTTGTGAAAGGATTTTCACAACTTTCTATGCCATTGACAGATCTCACCAAGAAAGGAGCATTCATATGGATAGAAGAGGCACATGGAGTATTTGATAGGATGAAGAAGGTGATGAGTACCTGCCCAATGCTAACACTTCCATATTTCTCATAACCTTTTGTGTTGGAGTGTGATGCATCCGAAGAAGGGATAAGAGTGATGTTGATGCAGAATCAACATCCCATTACTTTCAAGAGTAGGAAGTTGAGGGAGCCAAAGAGACTCTACCCCATTTATGATAAGGATATGTTGGCCATCATGCATGCATTGGACAATTTTAGATAGTACCTGGTTGGAGGATGTTTTGTGGTGAGGACTGACCACAACAACTTGAGGTATTTCTCAGAGCAGAGAGACTTGAATGAGAGGTGGAAAAAATGGGTAAGCAAGGTGCAGGCATATGACTTCGACATTGAGTACGTGAAGGGAAAGAAGAATGTAGTTTCTGATGCCCTTTCCAGGAGACCTGCAACTTTCTCCATGATCATGATGTCAGCAGAATGGAAGTTCATTCTCTTAGTGGAGTACTCCAAGAATACATTCGCTTGCGAGATTATGGAGGGCATCATTTCAGATGACAGGTATAGAGTAGTGGATGACATAATCTACTACAAGAATATGATCTACCTTGTCCCATAGTCCACACTCAAGGGTAAGATCCTGAGAGAAGTATATGACACACCATTGGCAGGGCACCCGAGATATTTGAAGACTTACAAGTAGGTGAGGGAGAGATTCTCTTGGAGGGGTCTCAAGGAGGATGTATTGCAATATGTGAGGGAGTGCATGACTTATCAGCAGAACAATTTATAGCTTACACATCCTACATGGCTACTTCAACCATTAACTATTCCATAATAGAAGTGGGAGATCATCTCCATGGAATTCATCATAGGGTTGTCAAAGGTACATGGCATGGATTGTATCTATGTGGTGGTGGACAGGTTGACCAAGTTTGCACCCTTCTTTGCCATTCCTTAAGAGTATAGTGCATCTCAGGTGGCAGACATATTCTTCGGGGAGGTGCTTAGACTACATGGTGTTCTAAGATACATAGTCAATGATCAAGACAACAGATTCCTCAATGCATTCTAGCAGGAGATGTTTAAGTTATCAGGGATAGAGTTGACAACTAGTACCAATTATCACCCTAAGATAGATGTGCATACAAAGATAATGAACAAGTGGATTGAGGGACACCCACAAAACTATGTGTCAGTACAACAGAGGGCTTGGATAAAGTGGTTTCACTTTGGGGATCACTGTTATAATACCATTTATCACATTTCCATTGGGATGATTCCATTTAGAGCATTGTACGGTTACGATGCTCCATCATTTGTGGATTTGGAATTTGGGGAAAGAAGGTCCCCCAAGGCCAAAGATTGGTTGTAGGAGATCTAGGACATCTTGAGAGTCTTGAAAGAGAACTTACAGGTCGCCTAGAATCGACATAAGATGTATGCAAACATACATAGGGTGGCGCACAACTTTGAGGTTGGGGATTTACTCTTTTTTAGGTTGCATCCATACAAACAATCCTCACTAAAAGAGAGTGGCACAGAGAGACTGAAGCCTTGCTTCTATAGACCATACATGGTGATTAAGAGAGTTGGAGAGGTGGCGTATGAGTTGGATTTTCCAGAGGGTAGAAGGATCCACAATGCCTTTCATGTATCTTGCCTTAAGAAGGTGTTGGGACAACAGGTCACCACTTCAATAGATCTTCCTCCATTGGATGAGGAAGGGTAGTTGGTTTTGACTTTGGAGAATATTATTAATGTCATGGAGAGGAGGATGAGGAGCAAAGTGATTCGTGAGTACCTGGTCAGATGGAAAGATTTTCCCACAGAGGATGCCACTTGGGAAGGAGAGAAGATCTTACAACATCCTAGTTTGGAGTTGCTTGATGACAAGCAATCTTGGGAAGGGAGGACTGTAATGTCCCCTCCCACTTGATCAATATGGGAGGATGACTTAGTAGCCTATATGACTTCTGTAGGCTATAGTCAGTAAAGAAAAGGGAGTCAGGGGGGTTTATTTGATGTCACTTAGCTAGGAGGTGTTATATTTTTAAAGTGACATTTAAGTGAAAAGGTAATAAAGTAACTTTTAGATTAATGGCCACTTAAACATTCGTAAAAAGTAACTTTAATATTTAAGTGAAAATTAAAAGGGGAATAAAGGTCACGTGGATTAAGTCAAAAGGGGAAAGTTATAGAAGGGCATCATAGAAGAATAAAAGGAGAGGTAGCGCTTCACTTTCTTATTATGATATGATTTGATCTCTTGTTTGGAGTGCTCTTGAGAGCCAAGTTTTCATTGGGGTTTTGAAAAAACCCTTCCATTGTGGTTTGGTTTCGGTGGTTCAATATCCACCCTAGCTAGACAAGGAGGACGATAAATCCAAAGTCTTCATTTGGGCATCATCTTTGTGGTTCTACTCCAGCTTAAAGATATAGTGGCTTGGTGACAGGGTTCATGGAGCTTCTTTGAGTGGGACAAAGTCATATTTCTATAGGCCGTGAGGCTTTAGAGGAAGTCGTGAGGGTTTTAGGAGGTCGTGTAAGATTTATTGGAGGATCGTTGATACTTGGGAGGCATCGTGGGGTTTCCTAGAGGGCTCGACATCCTTCTATTTATAGGTCGAGAGGGTTTCTAAAGGCTGTGAGATATAGGAGGAGGGTCGTGAGGCCATCTTTGGCACTTGGAGGGTTCGATTCTCCCTTGGAGTTGGGAAAATTCTTCTTTTGGGGGTTTTTAGGCTTGGAGAGCCATTGGAGGAGGTTGCATCATCTACTAGAGGAGGCCATGACATTATTCCAGGTTTTTGGATTGCATATTGTGTGTTTATTTGATGTATTGCATCTCCCATAGTAGCCACTAGAGATTGTATTCTTAATTGGGTTTTCATCCATAATAAAATTCCCACGGTGCCTTTTCTATTTTATGAGTACTTGGAATACATGCAATATATTTGAAAAAAGTTTCCAGTAGAATGTATGCAAACTGTTTGAAGAAAGTTGTCGACCAAGATTTTGTCATAAGAACATACATAATGCAAATTGCTTGACAAAAGCACACAACCATAAACGACTTAAGTTGCATAGAAAAGCACTAATATTCCACCCTAACATAGTTTGAGATATTTCCCATTATCAATGATTTCGTATTAAAGTGTGGGAGGGTACTATCACATCAACTCATTGATTTGTGAACACTAAGGATATGGGCCGCCAATCTCACCAACACATATACTCTGTTGATTTTTTTTGTTTGTTTATTCAATTCAAATGATCTCTCTCTAGTAATTATCGATAGGAAAAAGAAAACAATGTCTATGTTTGTTATTGTGCTAGTTACTTGCTTACAGTGGCCAATATGCATGCTCTATCTTTAAATTTTTCATCATTGGTTATAATGCTCCATTCTCAAGCTTCTCAGCTTGGCTACTGGTTTAGGGTGCCAAGGCCACTTAAATGAACATGCCTATGCTTACACCAATCTCAACACTCACATTTGTTGCTCCTTGAAAGTATAGATATATGCCAATCTACTAACAAAATTTTATGTTTGTAATATGAAACTTGAGATTCAATTTAATTATAAATCTACACAGATATGTTACGAGCAATTCATCATTCTCATAACACCACTTCATATATATACTCTGATAAATATTCAACACACAATACATGTACAATATGGGTAGTGAAAAAGAACCTTGAGGTAATCTTTTTAATCTTGTTACTACAATCACCTTAGCACACTGTTGCACTGAGCATGTCGAAGAAGTAGTTGTAGGACTAAGTGTAATCGTGAGACGTTTCAAAGACTTAACACTTTCATTGGAATGCATTTTGTTGTATATAAATAATCAACAATTGGCTGAGACAACTATTGGTTGTAACAAACAATTAATTCTCCCAACGATTAATGTAAATAAATGTAAATGAGTGATGGGGTTGTGAGATATGATTTTCACAAAAATTATTAAACCAACAATCAATGAGTTAAGGAATTTTTGTTGTTAAATACCCAAATTTGGCATTATTCAACCAACAATCAATGAGTTAAAGAAATGTTGTTAAATACCCAAATTTGTCATGGGAATTCATGCTTGTAGTTCTCTTCACACATTGAAAGAGGAAGGTATGGAAATCCGCCCACAATTATACAATAATAATAAATAATAATAATAATCTATTTTTAAGGTCATGGCCAACCCAAACACCAAATTGGTGTATGAGACCCCCTTGTTTGTGGGACAAGGGACCGCCTCTATGCAAAGATTTGACTGCTAAAGTTTACAGAGGTATATATACCCTACCCCTCTCTAGATTTGAACCTGTGACCTCCAAGGAGGAAACACATGTTCTTAACCATTATGCCCACTCAGGTTGTCATACTGTCAATCATACCAGTTAGGATTATTTCAAATCGTTTCCTCTACTCATTCAATTTCATCAAATATTTCAAAATCGTTTTCTATGGAAAGAGACAACATAACAATTGGGTTGAAAGAGAGTGTGGGTATCAATGTCTGAGTGCAAATATTTGGGTTTCAATTGGTGAGGTACTAACATCATAGACAATTAAACGAATAAAGTGTTGTAACTAAGCATAGAAGAAACCATCAACATACAAAATTATTCAAAGTGTTGTGGCGATTTTATGATTCCATAGAGCATTGTAGCCAATGCATCGAATACAAAGTCAAACAAGTGTTGCATGGAAGCTTAGTTGCCACCGAATAAGTTTGAAAATATATAAGAATTATTGTGCATGTATACGGTCTTTCTAAAGATATGTCACAGATGACATATCTATATCTAAATCTTTATGTTATTGGTTGGTCTATTGCTCCATCTTGAAGTCTTGCCTAGGGCTTCATAAATGAAGATTTGTGGCTTCATTTACATGAGTGGGACAATTTCGCACTACCGCTAGACGTAGTGGTCACTATCAACTCTCTCTCCTTACTTAAGTTGCGGAGGACCTGAAATGCTATCTTGGCATATCCTAACAAGACTGAGATATAACCTAATGAAAACAATGGGCACAATTGAGACAATACATAAAAACAAAGAAATCTGCATGGAATTTCGCAGTACCTGAGAAAACAATGTGTAAAAAGACTAAACACCTTTGAATCCCAGAGAATGCACAAGCATTTCTATTGATTGAATAAGCCTCATTGTCTGACATCACTAGTTAGGATTCCTGTACACAAAAAATATAAAATTGTAGGCCAAACAATTATTTATTCCAAAGTTAAAAAAAACAAATATCAAAATTTGATCTTCCCATATCCTCCCATGTAGAAATATGGCATTGACTCACAGCTTATGCAAAACAAAATAGACTAATAATAAAGAACTAGTACTCAATGGCTAATATTTGGTGCAAAACACTACAGTTCTATTGAAATTAGCACAAGTTCATCTTAACCTGGATATTCAGGTTATTAAAGTATGATTAGGAAAATCTATTTTTGTTTTGAATCTATATTATATGTTTGGTTTTGATTGGATTTTTAACATTATCATAATAATTTAATTAATTATTATTATTATTATTATTATTATTATTATTATTTTTTAATTTTTTAACATTTTGAAAAATTGATCCAAGTGGATATTGGTGGCCACCCAACTGTTCCAAATTCCAACTAGCTCATCTTGACAGTTTTCAGTTCAACACATTTCTCTGTAATGGGGACATTTATTTGTAACTGTGGGTTTTGCACTTACGAGGCTGTCCTAAATCCCGACACAACATCCAGGTGGATATTGGTGGCTGCCCACCTATTCCAAATGGCTTATTTTGGAAGTTTTCATGTCAGTACATCTTTCTGTACTTCCAAGGCCGTTTTGGGGCTCTAAACATTGTTTTCTTGGCTTGACACAGTCAAACTGCAGATAGAGTTAGAGTTTGACGACATAATGCATATTCCTCGAAAAGACATTTCCAATGAGCTATCACACGCCTAAAACGAAGATCGTATGCAAAAATTACGACCTTGGGAAGTTGATGTACTAACTTACCCCAACGGGGCCCACATGAATTTTGACACTTCATCTCCCAGGGTTAGGTTTTTGGATGTCAAGGGTTTTGGAATTCATTTTTATCATAAAAAGGCCTTCAAAGCCTCATTTTAATCATCTTCTTGTGAATGAGCGTAGCTGTCACATCTCTTTTCAGAGATAAAAATGCCACCATTCTAGCGAGTCTTGTACTCTATATTTTTACAGTCTTTGTACATTTATTTCATTAATAGAAATCATGTATTGTTGTATTTCTTTGTTTCTGGCAATTTTTATGTGTATTTCATTGTAATATCTATGCTTTCATTTCATTCCGAAAACAATCCGGATAAAAAATGAAAAGTACACCCTTGACAAGTCAGCATCAACAAGAAACTATGCTACTCATGTAGCTTTGAAATTCACTAAACTAAACTTTATTTGATATTTAGGGCTATGCTACTTAGCAAGTACATCCACTCTCAATGTGATTTATCTTTTACTATATTTTAGGGTCACTGGCCAAAACAAATGATATGACTTGATCCGACCCATTCAACTGATAACCATTAATTCCCCAAGAAGAATGGCTTATGAGCGTAACATAAAGGCGATCTCTAATCTACTATAATGTTGTTATTATTATTAAATAAAAACAAAAAATGAGAGAGAAACTACCTAGCCTGAATTGGAGCTTTGATTTTGGCAGGCAACCAAGTCTGGCTTTGTTCGGTATTCTCGATCTATGAAATAAACCACCTAACATTAATCTAATGTACAAATAGACCATCTAATGGTTGTTGTTATAGACATGAAATTAATCCAAAATATTTAATCCACAATTAGTTGTAATCACTGATATGCAATTCAGATATGAAAAACACCCAGAAAACTAAATGTGCAATGAAGAACATAAATTAGATAGCGCAGAGCAGAGAAAATAGAATATACATGAAAATGGAGAAGAAGAATTAGAACAAAAAAATAACCATCACATTTTCTTGAGTGAGAGAGGAGCGCCTTCTATAAACAAGGTGGATTTTTCCTTCTCGTTATTAGTTGATTACAATAAAAGTTGCAAAATCTAACTAAATGCTTACAACAACAATTACTAAAAGCACACTAAATGCTTGTAGCGGAAAGTGCTGAAGTGAACTACTGTCTACAATAGAAATATATGAAACTAACTACAATACTAATTAAGGAGCGCCCCCTCATCCTAAGTGGCAAAGGAAGTGGGGCACACTTCTTGGGGGCCCAATTCCTACCAGTTTAGATTTGGAAGTGTCCCTGCTTCCGCCATAAAATGAGGGAAATTGCACTGCAAATGATGTTGATGTTTGAATTGGTACTTGTCCAGAAAGATCCATACATGATATCCTAACTAAAAAAACAATGATGTGCACTTCTTATCATGCCTCTATTTCACACGGTCTTGGGATGCTTGTAAGGCAACTACTTCCAGAGTATAACGCTGAGACAACTCATGGATAAAACGTTGAGTCGACTGATGTTTTTTCTCGTGATGTGCCAAGCTAGAATGAGCAAGGGTCTCTGAATGGAATGTCGTTGAATGAAATCCATGTTTAAATATTTCCCCAGTAGCGAATTGTACTGCATCCTTATTAATCTCAAAGGGATGATTCCTATCTGGAAAATGGAGAACTTTTGCATAGTATAATGTGGGCAGAAGTTGAGTGAAGTGGTGCCCAACCTTTTGTAAAAAAATATTGAGGTCATGGGGATTAGAGTGCGTTGGCTATTATGCCAAAAACTATACCCGAGATGGATCTGATCGACCCCCTACTATGTCCAGTATGAGTCCCAAATGTGGAACTGATGTGTGTCCCACATATGATTTCTTTACCTGAAGTGTATGTTCCCATAGAAGCTTGAGGATGCTGCGGACGTGTAGAACATGTTCTGCCCAAGAATTACTAAAGACCAAGATATCATCAAGATAAATGATCACGCATTTACCCAAATGACTTGGTGCATTCATGTGAACTTGATGGTAGCTAGTTGCAAAATCCATTTGTGTGAAGGAACCATAGTGGCTCACTAGGTGCCATTCCGAATCATCCTTGTAAGTGGTCCAACAATTCCTCAATCCAGGGTAGGAGGTTGTGGGTTTTGACATTAGCTTTATTAAGGGAACCATAGTGGATCACTAGGTGCCATTCCGAATCATCCTTATTTGGGATAACAAAGGTGGGGGACACACATGGAGACAATGAAGGTGGAATATGTCATTAATTCAAAAGTTGACCAATTGGGTGTTCTATGTTAGTGGCCTCTCGGGGAGTGATGTGATAGGATAGGGTGTCGGGAAAAGAAGTGTTAAGAATTAGATCAAGTGCGAGATCAATAGAGCGAGATGGGTCAGTTCTATGGGTTGTCTGAAGACATCTGCAAATTCTTGGAGAGGGGTATCCATGGTAGGAGGTACATGGTTATTCTGGTTATATGGGTTAATGGGGTGAACTAAGTACAAATAGACACATTGGTTCAAAATGACTTGATTAATGACCGGGTGGTCAGTAATAGACTGGGTGGATTTAGGAGCAAAAGAAGTAAGCACATAGGTGCTCCCCTCATGTTGCAAGTAGAATTGATGAGATTTAGCATGACATATAGTGTTTTGAGCCTATTGGTAAGGAATACGAAGTAACAAATCAACACAATCAAGAGGAGGGACATCACACACCACAATATATTGGAAAGGGCCAATCGCAAAGGTAACCACACAGTGCTGAGAGACAATGAGACGAGGGCCTTCCTTTTGTACTCATATGAGCTAGTATGGGGTTGGGTGTAGAGTGGTGGGGAGTTTTAGGCGTGTGACCAAGTTCTGGGCCACAAGGTTCTTTTGGCTTTCATTGTCCAATATGAGAGTAGCCAACTCATGCTTGATCTGAAAATTATGTGTAAATAGGGGTATATTAAATATGTCGAGTTCATTAGTGGTCATTAGAATCAGAGAAGAGTCCACTTCAATAGGATTGTCGAGAGAGACTACTTTAGGATGGTAAGGGGAATCTGGCTGAGCGACCTCTCCAAATAGAGTCTCGTTGGTGCAAATGTTCTTAAGTGCCTGATAGTCTCTAGATGCATGCAAATTGGCATTATGAAAGATACATCGGGGTGCATTTCTGGGTGTGAATGGAGACATAGGGGAAACTAGAGAATGCTCAATATGTGAAGGACTAGCAGTAGAAGGACCATATCAGGTTGGGGGAGAGTGGATTCAAGGAGCCACTTTATGCTCCATGGCCAAGGCACAAAGAAAGGTCTTGTCCAAGGAAGGAGACTCAAACGAATTGAATTCACGACGGAAAATTGTTAATAAACTATAATTAAATTTGACAATCAACACCTCTTCCAAATCAGAAATGTGTAGCTGTATGCGCAACTTGCAGAAGAAATCTATATAGCTCTATACTAACTAATGGGCGAGTTGTCAAAGCTGCAACCATTTGGCAAGGAGGTTTTGTCGATATCCTGGGGGATAGAAGCGATCTTTGAATGCTTGGAAAAATCCCTCCCCCGTCGTAATGTGTGGTGTTTTTGTCTCAATTGGGTCACCTGTGTCCATGACCTAGTTGGAATATTTCTCTAGTTGAGTGTCCCACCATGTATTCATGATTCCCTCAAGTTCCAGATCAACAATCTGAAGCTTCATGTCTTCTGTCATATCAGGACATGTACAAAAGTATGTGGAAAGACTGTGAAGCCAAGAGTCGACATTCTCACTGTTCATTTGGCCCACAAATTTTGGTAATTGGAAGCATGTATCAAGCTACATGGGTGTTGAAGATCTGTGCTATGGAAAACAAAATAGCTCTTGGAAATCCATCGTTAAACCCTGAATTGGAGTTGTGGCAGTGGATGTAGAATCCTCTGTAGATGACTCTCTTTACAACGACATAATTTTTCATTCACTACAGATGCCAATTTGTCACTCGATACTGCGCTGAGAATCATTGAAATCCCGAGGGCTCTGAAAAGGCACTTGGTACCCTGAAGAGGTTGTGTGGATAATGGTGAAAAATGAACGTACTAGAATCCTTGAGGAGGGCACACTAGAAGTCCTGAGAAGGACGTCTGACTCTGACAATGTTTTTTTTGTTGGATGGCCTCTATTCTAAATTTCATGGCTGAGTAGAAGATGACTTGGATTGAGGCTCTGATACCAATTGATCTACAATTCAGATATGAAAAACACACAAAAACTAAGTGCACAATGAAGAACAAAAATTAGATAGCGTGGAGCAGAGAAAATATAATATACATGAAAATGGAGAAGAATAACTAGAACAAAAAAATAACCATCACGTTTCTTGAGTGAGAGAGGAGCTCCTTTTATAAACAATGAGACTTTTTCCTTCTCATTATTAGGTGATTACAATAGAAGTTGCAACAACTAGCTAAATACTTACAACAATAATTACTAAAAGCACACTAAATGCTTGCAGCGGAAAGTGCTGAAGCGAACTATTAGCTATAATAGAAACATCTGAAACCAAATACAACACTAACTAAAATAATAATTATGGAGCACCCCCTCATCCTGAGTGGCCAAGAAAGTGGGGCACACTTCCTAATGGCCCAACCACCAAACTAACACAGACGCAGATAATTAACCCTAAACACCAAACTATCACAGAGCAAACAAAATTATTAATAACCAGTGTACTGCATAAAATAACAAATGGAATGACACATACTGTTTCAACATCCATGCACAGAATAAATAGATAGAATGACTACTATATAGAACATCCATGCACAAAATAAAATACTATATAGAAAATCCATGCAAAGAATAAACATAGATTAACTACTAGAAAAATGTGGAAAATAATGAAGAAGTGAATGAAAAACATAATTATATAAATCTGAGTGAAAGCTTTTTAAATGAATAATTTCTAATTTCTTGTCGATAGTGCCAATATTCTTCTGGCCTCTTGGATCAACCTTGAAAACATGTTCCATTCAAACACACCTGAACCTCCCATTTTTATTATTATCGTCATTTGTCGTTTGGTTAAAAACATGTTCTATTCAAATAGACCCAAATGATATTATTATTATAATTATATAATGCCACATGATAACATATTAATTTACAAAATACTAAATTCTTTTTACAGTTCATAAAACTCCCACTTACATCATCAACATCACAAATGGTGATTGTGATTATAACTCGTTGTTATGTGAGTAAATATTCCATATGATGACATAACCAACGATTGTATTAACGATGCAGAGCAATTCAAAAGTAGTTGATTCCCTTTCCTTCTGATGATATATTACAGAGCTTTAAATTAAAATAATTCATATAAAGCAAACTCATCTTCATAGAAGTGAGGTGACCTTTAATGTTATCATTAACAGGATCGGCTCAGTCGCAGCCTGGCTATGGTGATTTCCATTATCGTAATCTGGGAGGTGAGTGTTTCGAATCTCAAGGCGAGTATTCAACATCGTTATGTCTCCCTCTCGGACACACAATGCACCCAGTAGGATAGGCCTCAAGCTTGTACCTTCTCCTCTATTTGTATTAGAGGAACACTCAGGAGAGATTAAAGCCGTAAAAGAAACAAAATAAGGAAATCAATTTTAACAACTCCGACCATGGCGAATATATTTATTTAGTTATTTTTATGGGGATTCAAATTCAAGACATTTAGTGAAGATTTAGATACAAACAATATATTGTTTTATATTCTAATTTTGTATATCGTTATGCGAGTATATTGTTGGAACAGTATGGATTTGCATTTTGCTAGTCATATTGTTGGAAATTTCATTGTAGGGGGTTTGTTAATACTGACAACATTTTTAATGAAGACGGGAAAGTGTTGGGGCATCATTCTCATTTCTTTCGAAACTACTTGCCTAGGTTATATGGTCAACAATGCCTAGTTTAGGTTGTTTACAATTTTTATTAGTTTATCCTTGTCATGCATTATGTGAGTTATATTTTACTTTTGTACACCTTGAAATTTCTCATGTTTGGGTGGCACGTGCTTTCCTTGACTCTGTAAAGAAATATTCAGAGACAGATTGCTGTAGCACACAACACAATTGATGTGTATTGTATATTAATATGGATGTATAATTAAATAACATAGTTACAAATAAGTTACAGAGGTGTCGGTGCAATTATATGTATAATATATTACCAAACAAAAATTATAGACCCGGATTCGTAATCGGAAGAGTTGATGCACTATATGTGCCAATAAAATATAGGTTACTATGTCTCTTTAGTATAGCTTAGATAAGAAAACTGTTGGATTACTAAGAGGGGGGATGAATCAATAATAGAGCAATTTAATCCTTTTTAATCATAAAATGCAAGTGTTATATCAATGTAGCATTATCATCCAATAGTTGCAGAGTAAATAAACAATGAACAAATGAGCAATCATACACATATAGAGTAGACCAGTGTTTTTACGTGGAAACCCAAAGCGGGAGAAAACCACATAATTCTTTTTCTTATATGTCTTTAAGAATTACATTCATTGGAAGCACCAAATTCCTTTGTTTTCCAGCTGCAACTGGAAGGAGGCTCCAACCCCCTATTTTCTTGCTACAACATGAGGGAAGCTTCAACTCCCCAATTCTCTGGCTACAACCAGAAGGAGGCTACAACCCCCTATGTTCTCCAGCTACAACCACCTGTCCTTGCCCCGTTCAACTGCCCTGAAATATAAGTAGAATGATGGAACCACTGTCACACTATCACTGTGAGATATACTGTTGTAAACCTGTAGCAATCAACCTGCAACAACCTGTACCATAAACAAGTGCATCAACCATGAACCAAAATGTACCTCAACCAAAGGCCCTCATCAATTTCATCATCCAAATTTTATTTGTAACTCTGTAATAGACCTGGTGTATATGATCACATACCCGCAAACCTTCCTTAACTTTAACAAGAAGAGACTAGCATTTTCATCAAACTTTACTTTAGTCTCACATGACTAATTTTGGATTAGTCAACAACCCTAACTTGAAATAATCATCACTATGTATCTATAATGAATCAAGATCTGAAAATAGTACACAATGTTCTTTAATGTCTTTTATGCAATTCCTCCAGGTTTCACTACTTGGAACCTCTCAGAAAATGAGTTATAACAAAACCGACATACCTTGTTGAATTCTGGCTTATTCTAGAGAGCAAACTTGTATAGCGTGCCCCACACACAATATTTGTTTTATGGATCTAAAAATGGTACACAAAATACTGCAGACTGTAATCTAACCAATACATTTGGTATTACTGAATTTGGATCTGTTATGAAGAAGTTATGACGTTTTTACATGAAACACTTGCTTTAGACTAGTTTTAGGACTAGCCACAAACCCTATTTTCCACGGAGTGTAACTCCAAAAATACAACGATCCACAAGCTAAATTTTTTATCACAGATACTTGGATATGTTTCCTCAACGACCTCTAGATTTCGCAGTCTAAATCATTCTAGAAAAAAAGTTATTGCGAAAATGGTGAGATGACCCGTAAATAACACACCTTAGAAAGCATCATCAAAAGAATTTATCCTCCCTTGAATTTTGGTTTTGTTTACTTCAACTTCCCTTTGAAATTCGCCTTATATATCATTTGGTTACCTTAGTCACTTGTAGATATTCAATATGCTCAAGTGTAATTAAAATGAAAGACACTTGCCTCTTATTTATACTTTTATGTAGCTTCCTCAAGGGGTTACCATCTAACCATCTTAAACCACTTTCCTTATTTTAGCGCTAACCCAATTCTAACCACTTGTCCGCTTAGTAATTTCTCCATTAACTTTATTATTTAAATAATTTCTTTTGTATCCACTTTGACTTATAGTACACTCATCACTTCACTTTATTATTTAAATAATTTCTTCTTTGCAACCACTTTGACTACTTTGACCTTTTGGGGCTTCTAGATGACTCATGAGGGTTCTCCAACTTCACATGGCCATAAATATCTAACCGTGAGGAGTTAAGTGGTGTTCCACATACCACTGGAAATGGCACGACATGTACTATCCATCTAGAATAGTCTTACCTTCAAATATATTAATTCTCATACCATTATACATCAAACAAACTTGGGTACATTACCTAAACCTTTGTGCTACCAGAATTCACTACCAGACTTTCTTCAAGGGTTGACATCAATGAAAACCAACCCAAATACTCAACAATCTCCCCCTTTGGCATTGATGGCAACACTCTGATGCAATACCGAAGTCATATCACTCATGCTCCCCCTGTCACCATCGCTCCCCCGGGAACCATGCCTCTATGCTCTTTCTCCAAGCATTTACCTTTGCATCTAATAAATCTCTCCCCCTTTGTCATCAATGGCAAATATATCTTTCCATCCGGGGCTACTCCCCATGACCGAACTCTTTCTGAAACTGATCTCCCAAATTGAACTGTCCTCTTTATGGTGCTTCCTCATGTAAATCTAAGACATATAAGATAAGAATTCAAAAGAATTCATTTTGGAGTAGAAATTACTTTGAATCTCTGGTGAAGATACTCAAAGGCTTCCCATGGAAGCGGTTTTGTAAAGATGTCTGCCACTTGTTCTTTTTTGCCCACATATTTAACTTTGATGTTCTTCTCTGCAACCTGTTCCCATTGAAAGTGATACTTGATTGGAATGTGCTTCGTCTTAGAGTGCATCATCAGGTTCTTTGAGATACTGATGGTGCTTGTATTATCACAATAGATTGGAATG
>JASDQU011376523.1:3401-24278 GCA_032191745.1 Picea mariana
TAAAACTCTTATTGCTCAATTAAGGACCAATTCTCATCAACTCCGTTGTGAAACAGGGCGCTGGAAAAGGCCAAAAGAAAGGTGGGAAGAAAGAGTATGTATTTTGTGCTCGTCCGGAAAAGTGGAAACAGAAAAACATTTCATTTTAGAATGTGAGGCCCTCAAAGACAGCAGAGAAAATTATGCAGGTATTCTGGCAGCTAATTCCTGGGATAATCTATTCAGCGAAGAGTTTGTTGAGAAGCTGGGAGCGATTATTGTAAAACTTCACAAGAAAAGGACCGAATGCAAAAGCCAGATGGAAAAGCAATCTATCCCATAAACTATTTTTAGCCTCGTGGACGTTAAAAATACTTTCATTTCCAATTCCCGTGTAACCAATTTCTAGCCCTCGTTTTCCACCAGTTTCAATCAATGCAAAACCGAACTTATCTTCATTTGTCGGGCTCTTGGATTCCCGCCAGTTTCAATCAATGCAAAAGTACCTTTTGGATTCCCACGCGCTCTCACAATTCAACTCAACTCTCTTTCCATTTCTGGCACCCATACACACAGACTGTTCAGGGGTTCAGAGTGGAGATTACTGTACGTTTGTATACGTGTTATGGTTTGAAAGATCAGAGTGACTGTCTCTCTTTTTTGGAAATTATATATATATATTAAACTATAATTAATATTTTGAAGTTTTTACTCATTTTATCTTAAAAAATATTTAAATAACATTGTTATTTTTTTTTACATTGATAGGATATCATTTTTCATATTTTTAAATTTTAAATTTTCTACTCATTTTATCTTAAAAAAATACTTTAAAAACATTATTAATTTTTTTTATTGATAAGATATCGTTTTCCATATTTTTAAATTTTGTTAATGTAAAAATTAATTTTTTATAATATAATTATTTTTTATATTATTAATTTAATTTAGATAAAATAATTTAAAATTTTATATCAATGTGATATCATTATATTATTATTTTTTTAATATAAATATTTTTTTTTTAATTTAAAATTTTAGGTTGATTTAATAAGAATATTTATATTATAAATTTTTGTTAGTATTAAATCTTTTTTCAAATTTGAATCTTTAGGTTGATATAAGATCATCTTCCATATTATCTTAATAAATAATAGAAGATTTTCTCAACATGTAAAATTTATATTATTTATCAATAATTTAACTATTAAATATATAATTATGTATAAATTAACATGAAAAATTAAAATTAAATTTGATTAAAATGTAACATAATTTAATAATTAATGATTATTTATAATTTACTTGATTAAATTTATGTTTTTAATTATTGAAAAAATAGATTTATGTATATAATTTTATTATTATTATTTTTAAACATGACTTCATTTTTTTTATAATTATTAATTTTAATATTTTTATAATATTTTTATTCAATTTTTAAATATAACTTCATTTCATTATAATGATCTATTCAACCTCTATAACTTATTTTTATTTATATATTTATACGTTTAATCCAATTAATTAAAGAACATTTTCATTTTGTGTCATAACTTTATTTTAAAGAGAGATAATTAATTAAAAAAAATAAAATTAATTAAAAATATAAATAGTTGAGTAAATTTTATTTAAAAAAACAAAAGCAAAAACATATTCATTGTGTCATAATTTTATTTCAATAAAAAAGTTAACTGATTTTCATTAAAAAAAAGAAAAGAAAAAGAAAGCACTTTCATTTTATGTCATAACTTTATTTCAAGAAGGGACAATTAATTAAAAAGAAAAAAAAAAAAAAAAGAAGAAGAAGAAGTAAAAGTCCAAGTTTACTCAAATTGAAGTGGAAAGTGGATAATTTGTCTCTGCAAATTAAAAAAAAAAAGCTAAATGGAGAGTGGAGAGTTTGTCTCTGCAAATTAAAAAAAAAACCAAAGTACAGTAATGGTTATTCACTTTATTTGGGCATTTAGCAAAGAACGGATTTATAATTTTGGTATTTATTGGTGTAACTGCTATAAAATGTTGACATGATGTGTATGTGTTGTACGGGGTGTATAATTGGTTGTATCCAACACCTCAAAAGTTTGTGGTCTTAGATGTAAAGCTTTGTCATAAGAATAGATGCAACATCAAGTTGTGGAATTGACCATTAAGTAAATACGAGACTAATAAGTATACTCGTATCTAAACTTGATGACTAATTAGTAAAATTGAATCAAACTGTGAAATTGACCACTAAATATACTAGTATCTAAGCTTGATGGCAAATTAGTGAAGTTGAATCAAGCTGTAGATACCAAGTATTCTTCCTCCTGTGAATGTATTTATATCTTTATATCTTTCTAGAGCTAAAGTCGATGCAGGGGGAGGATTGAGTCTCGACATCCCAAAGGAAAACAAAATGAATGAGAGGCATTTGCATCGATGAGAGGTGGGTTCGCCTGGCCATGACAGCATGCAATAATCTACCACAATGTAACTTCAAAAAACAAACATTACCACAACTTCCTGATCAGATCATTAAAGATCTTTGTGCTCAAATGTCTTATATTTTAGATTGGACAAGCATTGATTGATGAAGTGTATTAGAAGAGATTATCATCCCACCTCCGACGAAAATATTCGTTTCAACAACAACAGGCAGAACAACCATCGATTGCGACCCTCTACCCGGCATTGTATATGGGGCACTCAAATAGTGCCGTATCCATTGGAATTACAATGCAGGATGTTCAAATTGCCATTTCAATGATTTGGATTTATTGAAAAAATGTCACATACTGAAATTGGAAACTGTCCTGTATTGAAATTGTAGTTTCTTATTAGTAAAAATTTTTCAATGGAAGTTAACCAAAAAAAAATCTTGTTGCTCAATTTTTTTCAACAGAAATGAACCAATTTCAAAACAAATTCTTATTAAAAAACCACCTAAACGAAAAGTATTCTGACTGCCATTTAGCTTTACACCCATTACCCTCATCACACTACTAATTAATATTATTATACAGTGCATGTGTTTTGATGAACCTGTCGAGTGAAAATTGTGGAGAACACTTCATTAAAACGCTTCTCGAGTACGTACTCGTACGTACTCATGGCGGTTGCAGTGTTGCCACTAAAAAAAGACGAGTTTCAATTTTATTGTCTGACCAATTTTTAAATAATAGTATATTAATATTTATTTTAATTTTTAAATAATATTTTTTATAAATTTATAATGTTAAATTTGAACTTGATCTTAATGAGAAAACACATGTTTGTTTTTAAGGAAATTCACATCTTAACTGGTTGAATTAGTTGAGATTGACTTATTTGTATCAATTTAATTGAAAAATAATAAATATTATATTTAAAAAATTTACTTTTTAATGATGATAGTTATTAATGTTTATTAAAATCAATATTAATTTATTAAACTAAAAAGTTTTTTTATTTAATTTTATTCAAAATTTATTTTATATTCTAAAAGTTTTAAGAAAAATGTTCCTCAATATTAAAACTATTTAAAAAATTAATGTTTTAATGATGATAGTTATTAATGTTTATTAAAATCAATATTAGTTTATCAAATTTAAAAGTTTTTTTATTTGGTTTTATTCAAAAGTTTATTTTTATATTCTAAAAGTTTTAAGAAAAGTATTTCTAGATATCATAGTTTTGATGACTTAAAATGTTAGGACGGTTCATATCATAATAAATATTTTGAAATCTAGATTTAATATAGGTATACTAAAACATTAAAACATTTTAGGATAAAGTGCTCTTCATCTTCAATTTTTTTAGTGTCATAAAGATGACAAATTCCTTAGAACTTACTACTTTTTAGAACTTGTCCAACTCCTTATTTCACCATAAAATAAGTAAAAAATTAATTTAAGTTTAGCAATATATATTAATCTTTTAACTGGTGATTTTGTAACACTTATGTTTTTCAAGCACAAAAATATTCTAAAGAATTCCAAGTAATCACTTACCTTCTTAAGGTCCAATAGACCTATTTTGTCTCAGTGGAAGTTAATCATCATCTTATTACATTTATATTAATAATTAAAATATAGTTTTACTATCTTTATATGAAAAACTATAGTTATAGTTGTTTTTCTTTAATGACTTAGTAAAAAAGGAAATGATAATAATAATAACAATAATCTTATTTTAAGGTCACTACCAAACCATACACCAAATTGGTGTATGAGATCCCCTTGTTTGTGGGACAAGGGACTCTCTCCATGCAACTATTTGACGAAGGTATACATACCCTACCCCCTTTGTATTTGATAATGTTGTACAAGATAAAAACTATGTATAAAATTTCTAAACTTTTAGTTTTGAGTGGAAGCTCCACCCATCATCAAGGAGCCTTGATGATGGGTGGAAGATCCACTCAAAAAGTTGGAAGTTTTGAAACTTTATAACTTTGAAATTATCATCATTGAAAATAACTTTATTTGATAAAATCCTCAAAATAAATAAATAAATAAAACAAAATACAATTACTTAATTTTATGTTATGTAATCAAATAATTTGAAAATAAAATTTTGGAGCTCTCTAATATTATTTAACAATTCTACTTCAAATTATTATACAATAATGGTTAGGATATAAGTAATGTTCTCTAACCGTATGGTGAATGTGTTTGGTGGTGAAATTGTTTATGAAAAAAAAACACAACTTCAAGCAAAATTGTTCTTCTAGTTTGCTTTGAAGAAGAAACTATTAATTTGGGACATGAGAGAAGGTCTTGACCTGGTTAAGGAGATGCATTTTAGTGTGAAAAAAATGTAAATAACTTTGAAAATTTATTTCCAAGTTTGGCTAAGAAGATGCATTTTAATGTGAAGAAAATGTAAATAACTTTAAAACTTGTTTCCAAGTTATTTGGTCATCAAAGAAATATGTTGAAACAAAGTAATCATGTTTTGTTTTATTTATCCATTTATTTTAACAATCCAATAAATCAAAGTTGTTCTCAATGGAACAAAATCATCAACTTTATGAAAAAAAAATTATAATTTTTTAAATGGTTTGAAGTTTTTTTCTCCATTATCCCCTAGTGCTAAAACCAAGAAATGACATCTCTAGTGTGGCATACTTGTCCATGCTTTGCTATCCAACAACGGATACCCACCTGGACCCATTTAAAATTTTGAATCATTAATTAGTGCAATTCATCATTTAAAAATAAATATGGCTTCCCAAAAGAAGAACAATACACAACAAATCCATGCTTAAGTGTAGTATTAAAAATGTAACAAATAATTCAAATAATACTAATTGAAATAATGAGAAACACATACACATGTTCATTCTTAAATAAATTCACACGCATTCAATGCACAATTCTTCATTATAACATGAAATAGAAGAAGTTAAATTACAAAAATATGTGGTAGCTCTTCCACAAAATCATAGAAAATATATTTACAATAGTGCCCCTCATGGGGTAGCACATGTGGTACAATGTGGGGTTTAGTCCCCATCCACCCATGTTCAAATCCCATGGGGGGTGACCCTAATGGTATTGGTGTGGGAAACTTGTACATATGGGGCGCACCATATGATCCCTTGGTCGTGGCTTGACACTAATCATTATAATCACATATTATAATTCATACATAATCTGATTCAATACCTTCCAAGGGTTAAATCTTGGGTGTTATGTCCAGTCAAACCCCATTTTGAGCCTATAGTTACTTTTATTAATGTTAAAAGAAATGACAAGAACCTGCAATTATTCATGTTAATTATCTTATGCTAGTACATTAAATACCTAATCACAACCTTACTCTCAATGGGAGGGAGACCAACTTTTGAAAGGAGGATCATATATGATATAATATTACCTTTAATTTTAAGGTTATTTATTATAAAACACTTTTAGACTATGTGGAAAGAGAAGAAAGGAAAAAAAAAAAAAACTCTTGTAGGTTTGGTCGATTTGAAATGCTACATCCTCAAACCTCGGAATGATATAGAATCATCAAGGCAACAAATGTAAACCTCAGAATGATATAGAATCATCAAGGCAACAAATGTACAAAGGAACTTCTCTTTTTCCCAAAACTAAAACTTTGCAATTTTATAATTCTTCTCAAGACTTGAGTAAGCTTTACAATCTCTATTAATTATGATTTCAACATTATAGTAATGATTTAGTTTATGATGAAAATAAATTCCAAGATACTTACAAAAATGGGCTTCTTCCATGTTACTATTATTGTGAACAAAATCAATGTTGGTGATTTTGTTGGACTTAATGATCATTAATTTTGTTTTATTAGTGTTTAATAACATCCCAGAGTTAGTGCGAAAATATTTGATAATTTAAATTGTTTCTCAAGGTTATGGGAAAAGGAGTGTTAGAATAATAGGTGTGCTCATTTTCACCATAGAAAATATAGCAATATTGTCACCCAACCATAGGCACAAAGGCCACCCCCTAGCACCTTAACCTTGATAGATAGAATAATTCTGGAAGTAAACCCTAGAACCAATAGCCAACTAAGGTAGCGTACCTCTCTCTAGAGCCAACGTACCAAACAGAAAGTCCAAACCATAACAAATACCAAGTCACCACTGCAGCTGTAGCTCTCCTCCAGTCATGTGCACCACTTGTCCTTATGAAGTTGTGAGAGTGAGTGTGTCAAATGAGATCTAGCGCCCTCTTATTTATAATCCCCCAAGTGACCTAATTGGGCCGACTTCTACTTCTGGAGGATAATAATTTAATATAAATTATTATCTTTAGCCGACTTGTCTTCTAAGGTTATTTCCTAAGTTTCTAGGGTTTCTCTTTCTTCCCGGAATATTCTAGACTCATCAAAGGTTACATGTAGGGGTTAATACCTCCCACAGCTACCATAATATCAACACTCCCTCCTATCCAGGGAGGTATTAAAGGAAATGGTCTTGAGCAAAAAAATATCATTCAATTGATGACATCATCATAGCCACATAGACTATCTCATGATCAAATCACAAGCACCATCATCACTATCCAGCTAGATAGTCTCCAAGGAAATCAGAACAATGCCATCCAATAGAACACAACTGTGTCTATTCATAGTAGTATACAACTACTATCCAGTGGTACACAACCACTCCTAGTAGCACACTGCTACTATCTAGTGACACACAATCACTAACAGTGGATCACATCCACCACAATAGCATACAACTATTGTTCAGAGACACACAATCTCTACAAAAATCATATCATCTGATATCAACCTGCATAAACAATATCATGATACAAAATGAGTTATCTAGGCCATTCTTCCACTCACATTTGTGAGATATGGAAGAGCATCTGCCTTCAGAAAGTTAAACATCAGCAATGGTCTATCTGGACTATTCTTCCCAAGCATATAAGAATAATTGTCCCTGATTTCTGAACTTGGACCATTCAACCTAACTGGGCCATTCTTCCGACACTAATCATAGTGCAACCTGGAGAGAATGAGTCTACCCTAGGGACTAATAATAAGAGCCACAATTTTAAACATATATTCAACCAGAGTCAGATTGAAGAAAATAAACAATTAATTATGTTTGTGAGGAGAGCCACATCTAAATTCGTAAAAATCAAGCAAAAAATATTATGGCAATAAAATCCGAGAAGCCATTGAATTTTTCAATTTTATTGTGTGGCAAATTTTTAAATAACAGTATATTAATATTTATTTTAATTTTTAAATAATATTTTTTATAAATTTTAAGTAATATTATAGTAATATCTTTTATAATGTTAAATTTAAACAATATTGTCGTAATATTTTTTATAATCTTAAATTTGAATTAACTAAATCCACACTTTAACTAGTTGAATTAGTGGAGATTGATTTATTTATATCAGTTTAATTGAAGAATAATAAATATTATATTTAAAAATTTAATATTTTAATGATAATAGTTATTAATGTTTACTAAAATCAATATTACTTTATAAACTTAAAAGTTTTTTTATTTGGTTTTATTTAAAATTTTATTTGTATATTCTAAAAGTTTTAAGAAAAATATTCATGTATATCATAGTTTTGTTGAGTTAAAAAGTTAGAAAGTCTCGTACCATAATAAATATTTTGAAAGTGAGATTTAGTGTGATTGTACTAAAACATTTCAAGATAAAGTACTTTTCATCTTCAACTTTTTTAGTGTCATAAAGATTGCAAATTCTTTAGAACTTGCTACTTTTTAGAACTTGTCCAACTCCTTATTTCACCATAAAATATGTAAAAAATTAATTTAATTTTAGCACTATATAGTAATCTTTTAACTCAACAAAACTATGGTGATTTTCGTACACTTCTCTAAATGATTATCAAGAACAAAAATATTTGAAGGAATTCCATGTAATCCATTACCTTTTTAAGGTCCAATAGACCTATTCTGTCTCACTTGAAGTTAATCATCATCTTATTACATTTATATTAAAAATTAAAATATATTTTTACTATCTTTATATACAAAACTATGATTATAATTGTTTTTCTTTAATAACTTATTTAAAAAAGAAATGATAATGATAATAACAATAATCTAATTTTAAGTGGATGAGATCCCGATTTGACAAGGTGTACATACCCTACCTTGTTTGGATTTGATAATGTTGTAGAAGATAAAAAACAATCCAAAGTTTTAAGTGGAAGCAAGTTTCTAAACTTTATACACAATTTTTATCCAAACAATTAATTATACAACATGATAATTATCATCATTGAAAATAACTATGCTTGATAAATCCTCAAAATAAATAAATAAATAATACAATTACTTAATTTTAACATGTTATGTAATCAAATAATTTAAAAATAAAATTTTGAAGCTCTCTAATATGATTTAATATCTCAACTTCAAATAACTATACAATAATGTTATGATAGAAAGTAATTTTCTCAAAGGAACCTCATGGTGAAAGTGTTTGGTAGTGAAATCTTTTATGAAAAAAATGTACAACTTCAAACAAAATTGTTCTTCTAGTTAATTTTGAAGAAGAAACTCTTAATTTGGGACTCAATGTGAGAAAAATTGTTCTTTTAATTAACTTTGAAGAAGAAAATTTTAATTTGGGACTCAATGTGAGAAGGTCTTGACAAGGCTAAGAAGATGCATTAACTTTGAAGAAGAAACTCTTAATTTGGGACTCAATGTGACAAGGTCTTGACAAGGCTAAGAAGATGCATTTTAGTGTAAAGAAAATGTAAATAATTTTGAAAATTTATTTCCAAGTTATTTGGTCACGAAAGAAATATGTTAAAACAAAATAATTATGTTTTGTTTTATTTATCTATCCATTCATTTTAAGGATTTAATAATTCAAAGTTGCTCTCAATGGAATAAAATCATCATCTTTATGAAAAAAATATTTATAATTTTTAAATGGTTTGAAGTTTTTTCCTCCATTATCCCTTAGTGCTAAAGCCAATAAATGACATCTCTAGTGTGGCATACTTGTCAATGTTTTTCTATCCAACAACGGATACCCACCTGAACCCATTTAAAATTTTGAATCATTAATTAGTGCAATTCATCATTTAAAAATAAATATGGTTTCCCAAAAGAAGAGCAATACACAACAAATCCGTGCTTAAGTGTATATTAAAAATGTGACAAATAATTCAAACAATACTAATTGAAATCATGGGAAACACATACACATGTTCATTCTTAAATAAATTCACACACATTCAATGCACAATTCTTCATTATAACATGAAATAGAAAAAGTTAAATTACACAAATATGTGGTAGCTCTTCTACATAATCATAGAAAATATATTTACAGTAGTGCCCCTCATGGGGTAGCAGATGTGGTATGGTGTGAGGTTTAGTCCCCATCCACCCATGTTCAAATCCCATGGGGGGTGATTCTAATGGTATTGATGTGGGAAACTTGTACATATGGAGCCCACCATATAATCCCTTGGTCGTGTGCATGTGTAGTCCACACAACAACAACAACAACTATATACTTAATCATTCTTTAGTTATACCTTGTCCTTAAGCTCCATACTAAGAATATATACAAAACATAATTATAATAGTTACATTGCAAGGTATTTTTATTTAAGCTCACATGGCTTGACACCAATCATTATAATCACATATTATAATTCATATATAATCTGATTCAATACCTTCCAAGGGTTGAATCTTGGGTATTATGTCCAGTCAAACCCCTTTTTGAGCCTAGAGTGACTTTTATTATTGTTAGAAGCAATGAAAAGAACCTGGAATTATTCATGTTAATTATCTTATGATAGTACATTAAATAACTTTGAATTTTTTTTTGTCCAATTAGCTAAGAAGATGCATTTTAGTGTGAAGAAAGTGTAAATAACTTTAAAATTTATTTCCAAGTTATTTCGTCATGAAAGCAATATGTTAAAACAAATTAATTATTTTTTGTTTTATTTATCCATTCATTTTAAGGATCTAATAAATCAAAGTTTCTCTCAATGGAACAAAATCATCATCTTTATGAAAACAAATATTTATAAATATTTAAATGGTTTGAATTTTTTTCCTCCATTATCTCCTAGTGATAAAGCCAAGAAATGACATCTCTAGTGTGGCATACTTGTCCATTATTTGCTAGCCAACAATAGATACCCACTTGATATCAAAGAGGGGTTCAAAGAGAGGAGCACCTGGATGTTGAAGCTGCTCTTTATTTGCATCCACCTAACACTGGCCTAGTTGTGTTCCATACATCCCATTAATAGCTTGTGTGGTTGAATATTCACTAATATAACATCGATTCATGTCAGGCCTGTTGAATGAAGAACAAATTAACAACAATTAGTCCATGAGAAACTACAAAACTCGTCTACATTCACACATATATATCAAACATGATATTTATATACTTGTTAATAAGTTGTTAACTATGACAAAGACTTAATTAGACACAAGATAAGATTGTTAGTTTGAAATATTTTCCAAATACATAAACTTACAACCAATCAAGCATCTGACAGAACCATTTCTTTGGAAGTGATGAAGGTTCCACCCCAAATGGAAGAAAGTTCCATTTCTCACAGGTGTCGCACATTACCCAGTTTTCTTTTAGATCAACCAGATGGATATTGTCCTTTGATGCTTCTTTTGTTCCTTTATTTTGTGTATCAGATCTCTTTAGAGTTGATTTCCCTGATTCCCCTATGATTTCCAATTCCTACATTCCATGACAAGAGTCCTTTGAAGAGGTCTTTGTTGGACGTTTCAAATTATTTGGAGCATTCCTTCCAAATTTAGTATAAGTCTCCTTTTTTTCTGTATATTTTCTTTTGTTCCCATTGGATATCGCTTTGTTTTCCTTTAGTCCTTGAAACTCCTTTACCAACTCAATGTCATTTTTATTTGTTGAAGGATATTTCTGAGACTCTGTCTTAGCTATCAAATTTTCAGGTTCTTTTGCAAAAACCTTCTCATCTCTCTCCAACAATTGCGGCAAAAAATCCAGAAGGGGTGTAGGCAAGGAACTTCCAGTAATATGATGCGATGTCATAATCTGCTCTAGTTCAAGAAAACAAACCAACAAAAAACCTTTAGTCATCTAGAGAATATGTTTGGATCCCTAAAGAGACATTAAATTAAACAAGCTCTGTGAGCAAAGACAGAAAATGGAAAACATACTTGGATGATAGACAGAGGAGATGGTGCATGAGTGGATTCATTTTAAGGAGAGGATTATTGGCCATCATTAGGGATATCCTCAAGTGATGGGCATTGATAATTCCCATGGCCTAATCTATTGTAAATTGCAGAGCTCTTGCTGCATGGTACAGATCCAAAACCCATCTTAATTTGCAATTTAACTCTCTTTTGATCACAAATATGTATATTCTGAGCTATAGAATCTTTTTTCAAAGTGGAGATTTCTCTACTGCCCCTAATAACAGTCATGTCAATCTCCCGACTTTTTGCAACATCACTAGCTAAGGCTACTGAAGAAACCTTTTTTGAAAGGACAATGCCTCCGAAGCTTGCAACTGCCAACCGTATGTGCTGCAAAAGATTCTCAAAAATTATTTTTCTGGATAGCAGTGTATAGAGTATTTATATGTAACTACTGTAAATCAAATGAATAATACCCCCCCCACCGCCTCATTGGGTATTTTTTTAGTATTATTGTTCTACGCAATAGCTGAATTTTTGGGTTTAAGAAAATATGATGGTGATCGCTGATGAGTCCTCAAAAATGAGACATAGTATTCAAATTTTGACCCCGTTTTCAACAAGAAAAAAGAAAAGGTTTTTCAGTCCTTTGATGACTAAAAGTAAACAAATACAGACAAATAGTGCACATTTTATTTATTAGGCCTTCAGTAAAAATGTGAAAAGTGTTGAGCAGACTGAGTTCAAGTCTTAAAAAGAAAGCCATTGGGATTAGAAATAAATGAAATAAGGTTGACACAAACAGGGCAATTTGTATGATAATTTCAATGATCATACTAGTTGTAGATAGATCAATATAAGGAAAAACAAGGAAACCTCATTGAAAGGAATTGAATTGGAATTTTATGATATATTGCTCAAGTAGAAGAATGCCCAGTCACAGTCACAATTCAAAGAAAGATTTGTTTCAGATATTTATGATTAAAGATACGTTTTTTTTTTTTGAAATTTTAATCTTTGTTGGTACCATCTGATTATTTGTTCTTACTTCATTAGCCTTAACAATTATATAAGTACATACAAACAACTTTGTTGCAAGAAACAAATGTGCTTATGGATTGAATCCATTTTTCTATTGCAATGAGAGCCATAATGATTTTCCATGGAAGATCATAAACCTGATAATCATTTGGAACAAGGCATAGGATTACAAGCCTAGTACTGAATTCATTCACTAAAAGAAACTCCTGAGTTACGAGGATATAGCAGGAAACTTGTAAATTTAGATAAATAAAATGATGTTGGACAAGAAAATGCATTAGCTGAAGGAAAAGTTGTTGGTCTAGTTTGTATGCCAAAGAATTATGACAGGAAATCGAAAGAGCGAGTTTAAAAAAGACCAAAAAGAACAACCACTATCTCTTTTCAAAATGGTGTATAAATTCGATGGTCTTTTCCTGTGTTTCTACATGAACACTACAATGTTGCCAACGTGGAGGGAAAATGTCAAAGAGAAACTGTTATTCAACCAGCACATTGCTGATGACACATCCTTCTACTCACCCAAATTCTCAGTTGATACTTCTCCCTCTAATTCATTTTGAAAGTGACCCAGAACATTCTGTAGTTTAGTGTCCTGCATCAACCCCAAAAAAACAATCTCTCAAGTCTTGCAAGAAGAGAATTCCTACTTTCAGACTAAGCAACAACAAAACAATTGAATGATATGTTAGATAAGAAAATGATATTTAAAGTTCTAGAAACTATGTCGAGGCTTGTATCTGACTGTTTATTATTAACACACAAGCACCCACACAACCCATCCCCAAAAAGAGGAGGGGATGTTGAGCAAGCATGCATATTCATCTCTGCAAGCAACCAACCATCATGTGGACCAAATGTGCACCAAACTACATAGGATACGCGAATAGCCTAGTTCAAATGTGGAAGTGGATGTCGTACAGCAGTGAATGGAAGACAAGTCACCATTTAAAGGGCTCGATGGCATTGGAGTGTGATTTCAGCTATCATACCATTGAATGAAATCGAACTAAGCTATGGTCTTTCTCATCACTTTATAGTGTAGTTATAAGAAAAAATTATGGACACTCACAATGTAGGAAAATGCAACATCAGGGTCACAGTTAGAGTCATGGTCCTGGTTGAAGTAGATCTCTCCTTCTTCAAACTTGTTGTCCTCCATTTCTCTACTATTCTTAACATCAATCGCAACCATCTCCCCACTTTTCACAACATGATCATCTAAGGGTGCTTAAATAGACAATATATTGTCCACCAAAGCATTGCATGCAGAAAGGACAGTGGCTCTTGAGCTTGAAGCTGCCAGTGTGTGCTGCAAAAGATTGTCAAAATTTATTTTTCTAGAGAGCAGGGTATAGAGTATATGTCAAGACTCTCAATAACATAATGTGCAATTATAATAAAACGCTACATCCAATCAATTTAACATCTGTAAATGAAATCAATAATACCTTCACCAATGGCTTATTCGTTAACTTTTTAGTGCTATTGTTCTTCATGATAGCTGAAGTTTTAGATTGAAGCAAAACTGATGGAGATTGCTGATGAGTCTGAAAAAACGAGCCATAGTCTCCAAAGTTTGACCCTATTTGGAACAAGAATAAAAGAAGTGCATGTTTTACAATTATTTGATCATTAAAACCAAAAAGCACACACAAATAGTGATTACATATTAGGCCATCAATAAAAGGTGAAAAACGTAGAGAAGAATGACTTCAAATCTTAAGAAGAAAGTTGTCAATCTTAAAAATAAATGAAATAAGCTAGATCCAAACAAGACAAAAAGAATTCGTCTAAAATACCAGCAGCAGAAAACATATCAATGATCATACATAGTTGTAGTTTGTAGATAGATCAATATAAGAAAAGGAAAGGCAACCTTGATGAAAGGAAATACATTGAAATTATATAATATATTGCTTAAGTAGAAGGATGCCCACAGTCATATTTTATAGGAAGATTTGTTTCAAATGTTTAAGATGAAGGATTTGTTTGAACTTTTTGTTTGATAAAAAAAACAAAGGACTTATAGCCCACTCGCTTCACCAACACAGATACTTTGTGGAATTAAAATTTTGATCTTTATTTCTCTAACTTATGCAAAGATCTCTATGTTGGAGATACTTCACACACACCTAGGATTTCTTTTTCCTAAGGTTTTTCCTATGTTTATTAGTCATTATTCAGTCTCCTATATTTTAGGAAGTATATTCCTCTAGGAGAATATTCTCTTAAGTTCACACTTCAGTTTGATCAGTTGAGTGGAGTCTAGATGCCACATTGGGATTATCACCATGCAGCATTGGGATCATCACCAGCTAATGCACATTGTCCTTTGGATTATCACTAGACTAGCATGCATTACTCATGATTTCCTCATCTCCTCCTCACTTCACTCTGTTTCAATCAATTAATTNGAGAGACTAGACTAGGTGACAGTTTACTCCCGTAACTGTTGGTATGTGTCCAAATCACTCTAGATCACCACTATGGCGCATTGGATTTTCCTCCAGTGCACATTAGTTGAGTTATACAGAGTGTATCATGTGTAAATTATCATTCATTCATTTGGTTAATGAGAATTCTTCCATTCTTTCTCTTCTGCTTCTCTTTTCTCATATTTTTTCTGCAACTGTGTATGTCAATTCCTAGCTAGATCTATTTTGTGTAGATTCAAAACATTTACATGGTATCAGAGCTAGCGAACTGCTAGGGAAAAGATACACCAAATTATTTTTGCAAGTACCTAAGATTGAATACATCGGGAAAATGGAATTTCCAAAAGAATTAATTCTTACACTGTACAATTTATTTGCACGGAAGGAGAAGATGATAGTGCATCTTCGAGGAAGAGGATTATATCGGTTAACCATGAACATAAAGACAGAACCAACATCAGCCATAAAAAAATCCAAGTATCTAATTCAAATGGATGAAGCGTTTGGAACAATTTGCACTCTCATTTCTCCTGAACCCCTCTTTCACATATCCTCCTATAAAACCCCCAATGAAGCTTGGACCACCATGGAAGAGACTTTTGGAAAACAGGACAAGATGAGGGGACACATGCTCGAGGTGTAATTTCTCCCATTGGGTCTGTTATCCCCCACTTTTAGGGATAACTAGGAGATCATGTCTCGAGGCCCATAGGTCCTAGACATGGAGTACTGAGATCCAGGTTGACTTTGTCATGGCCCATCTTTTCTCACTTTCAATGCCTCTACTTTGTTAGCAGCATCAACATTCATCACCATCGGTTTGTTCTTGTATCAGAGATGGTTCTTGCTCCATGAGATAATGAGTCTGGTTATCATGGTATGTGTCACTATGATCCTCAAAACCTTTGAATATGTGCATTTAGTTCCTTTTGTTTCTAACAAATGCTTGGATCTTATACTTGCCCACTTGACCATGTCTGGGGGGAATGAAAGGATGCCCTAGTAAGCTTGTGTCCATAGGTTTTGGTTTTCCACTGGGGGGACTTCTGAAAAGCCATCGTCCACTCCCATCATAACACCACGTTTCCATCTTGCTTCCTGTTCATCTATCCCATTACACTTGTCTGGGAATTGGGTTGACCTATCATTTGAGGATTGCACCCTATCTCGTGGGAAGAAGGGGATAAAGGCCCAGAAGGTAAAATCAATATGGCAATAGATAAAAGCCTAAAAATAAAACCTTGAGATGCTTCGCCCAGGGATCCTTGAGAAAGCAATAAAAGGCTTCTCAACAAGAAACAAGAGGGACCCAATGAAAATAATA
This sequence comes from Picea mariana, assembly GCA_032191745.1. Lineage (NCBI taxonomy): Eukaryota > Viridiplantae > Streptophyta > Pinopsida > Pinales > Pinaceae > Picea > Picea mariana. Next base: position 19,804 of record JASDQU011376523.1, read on the forward strand.
AAACAAGACCTAATCAGAGGATAGGGGGTCTCATCACGAGCCAGCCTATTAGGTCCATGGGTATCTAGCAGTATGACATTACCACCAACTGGTTACCACGCCAGGGTAATGACTCTTGGTTGCATGGCCAAGAGAAAGGGGGTCTCATCACGAGCCAACCTTCACATTTCTGTGAAAGTACTTGTGGGTAACGCTGCCACCACTGGTCACCATGCTAGGGTAGTGTCCTATGATTAGCTTCTTGAAGAAAAAGCAATAAGAATAAAGAATAAAGGTGCAACTCGCCTTCTACAAAGGCAACCACAGGTAAAAATTTGCATCCCCTTGCTCTCATTGCACCCATTTCCCTAGACATCCCTTATCCACATCATCCACTTACATGGCTCAGATCAAGTCTCTTCCAGAAAATTTCCTCTTCTAGTGGACACTAGCCCAATAGGACACCCTGTCACTTTCCCCAAACTTGTATTGCAGACTTGTATAATGTCTTTGAGATTTTAACTGGGGTAATAGGGGTTTATGCACATGTTTAATAATATTGATGATGAGATGTTATTGACATTTCTATGATCCATGTGCCTTATGAGCCCATGGAGGGCGTAGCTGTTGATGTGCAGGATCATTCCCGACGGACAGGTACCATGTTGGATAGGTACACATGGGGAGATGATCAGTTCGAACCTCCACAGGGATGAATATCCCACCATATGGATGTTGAGACCCCAACAAGGGGCAGAGACAGGACAGAGGGGTTTGCATAGGAGAGAAGGAGGACATCTTGCAGAGGCACCCCGACACACCTTGACCTAGGGGGATTGAGCCCTTCTCAGTGGAACGTTGGCCTTGGAAGGCCTAGGACGTCACCCTTCATGACCATGCCATCACCTAGCAGCATGGACACTTTGGGAGACAACTGGTGCATTTTTGGCACGTGTGGCAGGTTGGAGAAGCCCGAGGAGGGCTAACGTTTTGGTCCAAGATGCTACATTTTCCCTAGAAGGGGCTAACGTCACCCTAAAAGGGGCATGAAGTCTCTCTTTAGCTTGATTAGGTTTTAATTTTAAGAATTTAATATGAAACAATATGATTTTTAGTATTTTGGCCTTGTCAGCCTTTTTCATGACCTAAAATGTAAAATTAGGTCATGGTATTGTATAAATTGAGGGTTTCAACCTTCATTTTTTCATCATCTTTCACTCACCACTTGGCGAGGTCTAAAATTTGTGCCATTTTTGGGTGATTGACTGAAATTGTGAGGAGCACTTGTTGAAGGAAGACTATTTTGGACTTATATTGTCATTTTTGGCATTTATCTTGGTGGAAGGTGTTACAACTAGGGTTTATTACTTGTTTTCTTGGTTAAATGTATGTAAATTTCAGCAAAACTTCTTACTTGAATGGTTGTAGTATTGTTCTTATTGCATTTATGGTTATAATTTGCTGAATAAACCCTAGGTGAAAAGCACACATTGTAGGTCCTTGTCTCATGTCCTCGTCAATATTTTGAGCCATTTATTGAAGAGAGATAGAGCCTTGCCTTAGCAACACTCTTTTCTTCCTCTTCCATGCTAGTCGTTTTTCTTATTGAGCTAAGAAGGAGAAAACACATCAAGGCCTAGTTCCCCTACACCTTGGTGAGCCTATTTTCCCTAGGGTTTGCCGGGTAAATCCTTTCCATAGCAACACGTTTCTTGCAAAACCTCTTGTCTTGGTCTTATGCAATCTTTTGAGCTAGCCGATTTTCCATTTAAGCTAAGGAAGGAGGAGAGAGCACTGAGGCCTAGTTCCCCTACACCAAAGTGAGCCTATCTCCCCTAGGGTTTCATCCTTGAGGCCTTGCCTTAGAAACACCTCAAGGTCTAACCCTCTTGTCCTTAGCCTTATTACTTTCACTTTATCCTTCAACTTTTGTGTCCTCTACTTTTGACTCCATTAACCCTAATACACTGATCTAAATACCTCCTTTATATTGAGTAACTTGATCACAACTTCAATCAAACACTTAAATAAAGTACTAATCTTTCCAACCCTAACCTAAAGACTAATCCTACTAAGTCATCCTTTTCTATAAACATCATTGTGCAACTATTGTTTTACTTTAAGCAATTGAATGGTTGTTTAAGGCATCATCTAAATGAAGTTTTAATTGTTACATTGAATGCCAATTTTCTTTAGAATTTATTGAAGAAGTGATATTATACATCATTGTTATCATATAAACATTAACTTCATCAATATTTATTGCTCAAACTGCTTATATATCAGATAGTCATTGATTATGTGAAGTACTAACCAAGCGAGTAAGCTTGCATATATATATTTCTTGTTTCTTTGTCACAGGCAGGTACATATCTTTTGGTTATACTTCTCTTTATTGGCTGGTTAGCCAGACTATCTTCTCAGTGGTGACTTGTGAGGGGGGAACTTATCTCTTATCCTTCAATCCTTTGCCTTCTCAAAACCCCAGGTCACTGGGGACATCTCCCCTGGGCTTTACCTCGCTAAATAGAAAGAACCCTCCCATTGAGGTGACATTGGGTGGGATTGGTTCAGTTACACCAGGTTGTCTCCTTACATCTATCTATTATCCAAACTACAAACTATGTGATAATAGGATCCAAAACCCTTCGGCAATCTCCAAGATTTCTTTCCCAAATATAAGGATTTGTTGTCGCAACTCAAGGCTTGAGGGGTTGATAAATATAAGGAGGAGAAACAAATGGTTCTCACCATTCTCTCCAAACTTGGTCCATAATACTCAGTGTTTGTATCCACATTTCATTCATTTAGGTTCTCCTCTGGATCTACTTAGACTATGCCCTCTCTTGAGGCCTTTATCGAGTCTTTAACACAAGAGTAGAACAAGCTCATCAATATGGGAAAAGTCTAAGGACCAAAGGTGCATGCACTTACTGTGCAAGATGGAAATGATCATCAATATCAAAAATCTAAAGACAAAGACAAAAGGAAAGCACATACAAATACAAAGAAGGAAGGGCACTCAAAAGCCTTCAATGATGCCTTTGGATCCAAAGATGGAAACAGAATAAAAGGGGAGAAATGCACTTACTGCCATAAAGGATTCCATCCAGAATCTGCATGTATGCAGAAACAGATAGATCTAATGACCCCAATACTTTAGCAAAACAACCTTGGAGATCGCATCCTCGAGGGTGCCGAGAATAAGAACCTAGAAGATTAGAATCCCAAGAAAGACAATTCTAGCCATGCCTTGATTTCCATCAACTCCTATCTCGATGCTTGCATAGTAGATTCAGGTGCATCACACCACATGGCTTCCAGAAAAGAAGTTTATTCTTCATTGGATGCATGGAAATTTCCTCCTATTCTGACGGGGGAAAACTCTCTAGTCGAGGTGACAGGCAAAGGAAGAAATGAACTCACAAACGAAATCTTTGAGAATGTGCTTCACGTTCCCAAACTTTCTGTCAAACTTCTCTCCATGTATCAGATGAATAACTTCAACACCGGAAAGAGACTCATATTCACACCTGATGCAATGGATATCTATGACATGCAAACCAATTCCAGGGTTGCTATCGGTGAGGTAAATCATCAATCTAGACTCTACACTTTTTCTAAATTTATTGAACCAGATTCTACATTACTGCTTACCCATGTTGATGAAAGCAGCAGGATATGGCACAAAAGGTTCAGGCATTTAAATTTCATATATATGCAACAACTTAGCAAGCAGGGAATGGTTGATGATCTACCTGACATCCACTTCTCCAAAGGAATTTGTGAGGGGTGTTTTCTTGGAAAACACCCTCAAGAGAAATTCGACAAAGGAAAGACTCAAAAGGATTCCTCTCGTTTAGATCTAATCCATAGTGATTTCATGGGCACTTTTCACATCTATCAATCAATAAAGAAAGGTATGTGCTCATTTTTGTTGATGATTTCTCACGCTTCACATGGATTTTCTTTCTCAGGAAAAAATCTGAGGTCTTTCAACACCTCAAAGATTTCAAAGCCCTTGTTGAGACACAATCGGGAAAGAAAATCAAAGTCCTTCGAACAGATAACGAGGGAGAGTATGTCAACCATGAGATACAAAATCTTTGTCATGAGGCAGGGATTCGTTTTCACACATGGTTCCCTATACTTCGCAGCAAAACAAAGTTGCTGAGCGGAAAAATAGATATCTAAAAGAGATTGCATCTTGCATGCTACATGCAAAGTCACTTACATCAAGATTATGGGCTGAAGCACTTAATTGTGCAACCTACATCCAAAACAAATCTCCCCGTAGATTTGTCAATGATAAGACCCCTTACGAGGCTTGGAGCGGCCTCAAACAGGAAGTGAGCCACTTCCATATTTTGGGTTCACGTTCATGGGCTAGGGTTCCCTCTGAGAAGAGGAAGGAACTTGATCCACAGAGCATAGAGTATATATTTGTTGAATACTTCGGCGGTGTGAAGGGATACAGACTCATTGATCTTTCCTCA
>JASDQU011376524.1:1162-24277 GCA_032191745.1 Picea mariana
GATTCAAAATGAAAATGTCTCCTTGGTATATATAGGAGACTAGGAGGTATAATTACAACTAATGGCATAAAGCCGACATAAATAAAATAACATTACTAATATAATATGCCCCAATAAAGGGGTAATGAGCCAATATTAGGGCTTAACAACATCATAATATCATAGGTCTATCTATTAGACAAAAATGGAAACTGTTGATGCATATCATATGCATCCTCCCAAGTCGTCAAGTGCGGACTATAGTTTTCCCATTGGACCTTGACCTGATCTATTGTTCAATGTCGTAGCTATCAAATGTGATGTTCCAGGATACAGACCGGCTTTGCTGTGAGTGCACCCTCGTCCAATACCTGCAAGGAACTCATGTCAACAACATGAGTAGGATCACTAACATAATGTCTCAAAACAGATAAGCGAAATACATCGTGTGTATGCCTTAAAGAATCAAGCAAGGCTAGTCAATAGGCCACGGGCCCTCTCTTTTCCACAATATCATAGGATCCCATGAACCTAGGAGAGATTTTATCACCATTTCCAAACTTGATCGAACTCTTATGCAGTTTCACCTGCAAGAAGACTTGATCACCAACTTCATAAATACGATTGACACGATGCGCATCAATATAACTCTTCTGTCGATCATGCTCTTCCTTGATCCTTTGTCTTATAGTTTTCATTTGATATTCCATTTCTTGGATCACTTCTGGTCCCACCATGAACCTATCCTCAAGTTGATCCCAACTCAAAGGCATCCGACACGGTCGCCCGTAAAGAAACTAAAAATGTGCCATAAAGAAACTCGAAAGGTACTTAAATTTGACTTTTCAATCTCTGTAATCCGTCATTGTCCAAGTAAATCCTTCAAAGTTTGGTATCATCATTGTGTTTTGTCCAATAAAATCCATGACCTCTGTACCAGTCATCATCGCGCTATAAATTTAGAATATTTTCTAGTAGATTCGTCTGAAGAGTCATCACCAAATATATGTGTGGTCTCCAAACTCTCAGGCATAAAAAATGGCCAACAACTCCATATTGTGCATTGCATAGACCTCCTCATGACTTCTCAACTTTCTGGAAATGTAAGTGATCACTCAAACATCCTGCATCAAAACTCCACCTAAGCCTTCCTTGGATGCGTCAGTGCATACCAAGAAGTTTTCATCCCTGTGTTGGCACAGGGGCAGACCCAGGGTTCAACGCTACAACAATGCACCAACAAAACCATAACTACCAACCCTTTTGGCAACACCTGCAAAGCTAATCAAGTATCACCCAAGGTAGAGGCAGGGATGGTTGTAGGACTTAGGTGTATGCAACCTTAGCTGGGACATAGATCTGTGATTGCAATACTTAACAAAGAACTTAGCATTGATAGTTCACCAATAGGATTAGATCTAGCAACTTCAAGCACTAAGCACATTCACATAGGTTAGATCTAGCATTCATATACATTCTTATCTCAAAACATATACAGATCTATCTATCTATATCCAATCACTTAGCAAGTAGAGACATAAACATATCAAGACATTGCACAAAACATAGCCAGACAGAATATACGTGGTTCAACCCCACGCTGGGGCTACGTCCACCAACTCTTCTTCTTTATTATCTTTAGTCAAGATTCTTATAGAAACATAGAATCAAAACCCTACTCTGTAGAAGATAGGAGATCTTCACACACTCTGCCAGATCCTCCTTCTTCGAGCTAGGTTATAGCACCAAGCCTTCTTACAATTAATTGCTTGTAACTCTGCAAGTCTCACATAGTATGCACAAAGCACTTACAATCCTTTGATCAGATAGATCTAGCACTTATCCATTCATATCACCTATATATGTCTATCTTGTCTCTCTCTTACATATCCTAGACATCTATTTATACATTACAAAATAGGACTAAACATGGGTAAACCCATGGGCCGACATTCCCATACTCGTTACATATTCCCAATCCCAAAAAGGATCCAAAAAGGGGATCGAGATCCTGAGATATCCTCTTTGTCTTACGCTCCACCTTCGACAGGTTGTCGAAGTTCCAAAATAGGTCCAACTTGACCAAGGATCTCCCAAAACTTGGTCAAGGGCCAACAGGCCCCCAACACTCACATGTGACTCGTCCCAAGTCACTTTGATCTAGGTAGTTCTGATTCTAAATCCTTGAGCTTGGCTCGAGCTGCTTTGACTTGCTGTTGTGCTATGACCTCTTTTTTAGTGAACTCTTGGATGGTTGCATCATTGACAGGTCCCTCCAAGTGTTGTTCAACTACGGTGACGAACTTCTCTAGTTCTGCTCCTCGACTTTCGACTTCTGTGAACATTTGGTAAGCCTTATCTTGTACAGGTTGGACCCTCTGAGTTACTTCCTTAACTCTTCTTTGGATAATGTGGATCTGCTATTGGGCAATGCATTTTTCTTAAGATCGCTTCTTTCTCTCCATAGCTAACATGGGATTCAACTGTGCTTGTATCGTTTCAGCTTGATACTTCGCCTCTTGGAGCCATGACTCTAGTCCCTTTAGTTCAGGATTATCTGTGGGTTGCTTGCAGGTCTAGGCATTGCAATCAGTGAGTTTCTTACATTCCATATCAAGGTATTTTATTTTCTCAGTTGCACTTCGAGCAGTTGCTTCTCTTTGATCCCTCACATCCTGTGGAGTCTTGGGCACTGCGGGTAGCTCTAAGTCTTCTATGCGTTGTTGTAGCTACTAGATCACTTCTGCGAGATGATCTACTTGTTGTGTGACTAGATCCTCTGCCTTTATTTCTATGACTGTCACAGAGTGAAGTTATCTGCTGACAACTTCTTTCACTTCAATTTTCTCTGCGAGCAATTGTTCTTTTCCTTGCTCCATCTATGTTTTTTCTTCATCGAACTTCGCTTGGAGAGAAATCGTTTCCTATTCTATATCTTGTCATTGTTCTACAAGTACTCTTTGTACTTGTTTCAAAGCGTGGGTGGCTTGCTCTAATTCTTCTTGGGCTCGGTGAAGGCGAGCTTCGACTTTATCAGCTAGTCAGTGGAGTTGGGCTGGCTCATCTCCCAACTCTGGTTCTCCTGGCGCAGTGGAGACTGTGTGACTGGAATGAAGGGATTATTGTACCCCTCAGAGTTTGACATCAATCCTATCATACATTTCTTCTTGTTTGGCCTCTTTTTTCTTTGCTATTTCCAGTGAGGCATCGTTCAGGGCTGCTATGATGAAATCAAAATCATCGGAGGTGAGGACAATTTGCATATTGGTCATAGAGGTTTTTTATTTATTCTAGGAAGAAGGTTTCGGGGGGGGAAACCTTCCTCTTCTTTGATGGGTCAACCTCGTCTCTAGGTGGTGTTACTTTGCTAGGATTCTGTTCATCTTGTACTTCGTCACCACGTCCTCAGTCAGGTGACACTGAAGGAGTCTTCCCTGAGGTGTTTCTTAAGTTTTAGACCTCCTCAGTCTTCTTCTGCCTACTGGTTCTAGGTGTATTATGTTCTTTATGGGTTTCCTCGGTGCTGTCAATATCAGATATCTTTGCGGGGTTTGATTTTCCTTAGGGTTTTCTAGTCTCATGTTCATTCCTTCAAGCTTAGCAATCATTCTAGGGAAATCCAATACTTCATGGTCTAGAGATTTGCAACAAATACAACTAGGTCTTTTCCCAAGGCATTCCTTAGAAAGATGTCCCAGTTTTCTGCAACTGTAACAAAGGGTTAATGCTCTCCTTCTTTTAAATGATCCCAACTCTTTCTATACTATGCGCTAGGATCATAATAGCTAACCTACAAATAGTTCTTTCTAGTATCCTGAATCCACTTGTTAGTCCAAACATTCTTTCTATGCATAGGTATAATATATATGTCACTATTCTTATCAGATCTACGCATATCAAATCTTCTTTCATCTATTAGTGCCCTATTTTTCAAGCTAGGACATAATCTATCAAACATACCTAGATTCATACTATTGAAACAAAAATTTCCACTAATCTTACTTCTACAAAGAAAAAGTCTTTCAGATCTATAACTTTTCACTATTCTTACCTTTATCAAATCACAGAGCTTGCAGATCTCACCTTTTTAAGAATAAATTCTCACTTTTACCTTTCTCAAAGCACAAAGCGTTCATATATTACCTCTTTTATTCAAATATGACCTATTTTCTTTAGATCTGAGCTTTATAAATCAAGTAGAATACTGTGCACTAGAGAAACAAATCTACCCACGGAAATTTCATAGTTTCAGGTTGAATCTTTGAACAAATATTCTTCTTCCTCAGTTCCTAGCAATCACAGTTTCAGGTCCCAACAACAGAACCATTTGTTGGCACAGAGGCAGACCCAGCATTCAACTCTACAACAACGCACCAACAAAACCCTAACTATCGACCCTTTCGGCAACAACTACGAAGCAGATCAAGTCTCACCAGAGGTAGAGGCAGGGGTGGTTGCAGGAATTAGGTGTCTACAAACTTAGCTGGGACACTGATCTGTGATTGTAATACTTAACATAGCACTTAGCACCGATAGTTCACCAATAGGATTAGATCTAGCAACTTCAAGCACTAAGCACATTCACATAGGTTAGATCTAACATTCATATGCATTCTTAGCACAAAACATATACCAATCTATCTATTTATATATAAGCACTAAAAAAGTAAAGACATAAATATATCAAGACATTGCACAAAGCATAGAAACACAACATATACGTGTTTCACCCCCACCCTAGGGCTACGTCCACCAACTCTTCTTCTTTATTATCTTCAGTCAAGCTTTTTGCAGGCACATAGCATCAAAACCCTACTTCACAGAAGACAGAAGATCTATGCGCACTCCGCCATATCCTCCTTCTTCGATCTAGGTTAAAGCACCAAGCCTTCTTACAATTACTTACATGTAACTCTATAAGTCTCACACAGTATGCACAAAGCACTTACAATCCTTTGATCACATAGATCTAGCACTTAGCCATTCGTATCACCTAGATATGCCTATCTTGTCTCTCTCTTCCATAACCTAGAAATATATGTATATATTACAAAATAGGCCTAAACATGGGTAAACCCATGGGCCGACATTCCCATACATGTTAAATATTCCCAATCCCAAAAAGGATCCAAAAAGCAAACCGAGATCTCGTGATCTCCGCTTCATCTTGCGCTCTGCCTTCGACAGGTTGTCGAAGTTCCAAAATAGGTCCAAGTTGACCAAGGATCTCCCAAAAATTAGTCAAGGGCCAACACCATGTCAAGGACATTTAGTATTGGTGTTGTCGTCAACAACTCCTTGAGCCTTCGAAATTCCTCCTAACATTTGTCAGTCCAAGCACAATTCTTGTTCTTCTTCGGCAATTCCATAATTGGATTTGCTATCTTAGAAAAACCCTCGATGAACTGTCGATAGATCCCACTAAACCCCATGAAGCCACGCACTTTAGGGACATTCTTCACTGTAATTCATTCCATAATAGCTTCGACCTTTGGGGGATCCATGGTGATACCTTTGTTGATGATGACATGCCTTAAGTAGTGAATCTTTAATTGATAAAATGAGCATTTATACAACTTCCCATACAATTTGTTCTCTCATAGACACTGTAGTACCAAGAGAAAGTGCTCGTCATGCTCCTCTAATGTCCGAGAGTATATCAAAATATCGTCAATGAATACTTGGATGAACCTATCCAAGTATTCGCAGAACACCTTGTTCATCAAACTCATAAATACCCCTGGGGCGTTCGTCGGTTCCAATGGTAAAACTGTTAACTCGTAATGTCCAAACCTTTCTTAAAGGAAGTCTTAGGGATTTCATCCTCCTTGATTCGTAACTAGTGATACCCTGATATCAAGTCGATCTTTGAAAACACCATCTTGCCTTTCATTTGATTGAACATATCATCAATCCTTGGCAATGGGTATTTATTCTTGATCGTTTCCTTGTTCAATTGACAGTAGTCAATGTAGAGTCTCCACAACCCATCCTTCTTTTGTATGAAGGTAACAAGCGCACCCCACGGTGACACAATTGGATGTATAATTCCTAGGTCAAACAACTCCTTTAGTTACATTCTCAACTCCTGTAACTCTAGGGTCAACATCCGATAAGGCGTTTTAGTTTTCAGTTCAGTCCCTGGTTTTAGGTCTATGGTAAATTCCAACTCCCTCTCTGGATTCATCTCAGGAAACTCCTCAGGGAAGATGTCTGCAAACTCTCTCACCATTGGAAGGCGTTCTAGACCTTCCACTACTCCATTCTTGTTTAACGCAAGAATCGCATAAAGCTTACATCCTTTGTGTATGATCTTTCGTAGCTGTAATGAAGAGATGAACCTTAGGGAAAATCCCTGGTTCCGACCTACAATCACGCATATCTATCCCTCATCATCGACCAAGATCAATCGTTTTGTCTTACAATTGACTATATCCTCATACGATTCCAACCAGTCCATACCGATCGTGACATCATAAGATCCTAAGGTCATGACATACAGGTTGGCCCTGGTGACCAACTCTCCCAGTTTAAGTCTACATCCCGTAACCTTCCCACCAAACTTTTTTTTGGCTCTTGAAGCCATTTATTCAAATCTAAACTCATCATGTTCAACGGCCTTTACCTTAATTATTTTTAGCATTGGACTAGAAATGAAACTCTTTGTAGCACCTGGATCTATCAAAATACTAAGGGTCTGGTCAGCGATAGTAAGGAGGTCGTTGTTGAGGTGTTGGTCGCCAAGGTGTAGTGAAAGTGGATCCTCTCTGGAAGCCATGATATCCTGGTGAATGTCTAGCTGATGTCTGATGTTGTTGCACACCATATGACACCTGCCTCATTGGTCTCGCTGGAGGGCTTCTTTGACCCCCGCTAATAAGGTCCTCCTCTTCTATGAGGGCCTTCTGGACAAAATCATGCAAGGTTTGAGGCTTCAGAATCCTAACCTTTGCACGAATGCTAACATTAAGGCCAAATGTGAATCTGTTGACCTTAATTTTCACAGTATTCATGTGTGGAGCAAACCAAAGAAGCTCCATAAAACAGGCCTCGTACTCAAGCACCGTACGAATGCCTTGTCACAAGGCATTGAACTCATTGATCTGACACTCAATTAATTCCTCCGATAGATACTTCTCTTGGAATCGTTCCTCCAATAGTTCCCATGACATGTCTTCGATGGTGATGTTCAATTGTGGAAGGAGCTTCTTCCACCATAGAAGAGTGCTCCCCTTCAATTGAAAGACTGCCATGCAGACCTTCATGTTGGAGGTATAGTCACAAAGTGAAACTCACATCACCATATTCTCCAACCATGCCTCGGCGGCTACACCGTCTGGGGCACCAAAGAACTCAGTAAATTTGACCTTCTCGAGTTTGAGATGAAATATAATGGTACTGGATGGGGCGTGCGGTAGACCCTAAGGGGTACAGGAACCCTGGCCTCATCTCAGTACAAATGGTGAATCAATGCCTCCGAAATTCCCTAGAAAGACCTTATCAGACCATCATCATCCCTTACGACAATCGAATCCATCCCAAGGGCTTGTTCTTCCCCTTGGGGGTTAGACTCCAAGGGCACGGGCACTTATGGAGGCATCGTGCCTCCTTCCATGACACCACACTGTGAACCTCTGTGGCATCCTCTAATTGATATCATTGCAAGGAAACATTAAGGTTTTAATTAGCGCTAGGCTATCACTCAAGGTTTTATTGTAGTGGAAAACATGGAGATCCACAGCCACAGGGTTGAACCTTCTCTGATACCATATGTAATGACCCCCATCATTATGAATACATGTGATGCAAATCAAGTTTTTTTTGTTTTTTTTATTTAAGCACGATGACAACAATGACAAAAATTAAACAACGCAACTGGATGATGAACACAACGCATGTAGATAAGGAAACTGTTAACAACGACTCAGCATACTAGCACATCATGCAAATAGGAGAAACATGTGATAATCAAAAGACAGATAAAAATGACTACCCACCCGACACAAGCAAGACAATGCCTACAAGCTAAGGTACAACATCAACAACCCGACACAACAACTTCAATGACCAGTAACTAGAAACCTCTATGATGCGCAAATCCAAATGCATGAAGGCATTACAAAATTAAGTACCAAGATCAATTACAATGAACAAATGCCCACATCGAGAAGCACAAGACTCAGGCCAGGTTACCATTCACATCTATCCATCAGGGCGCGCAATGATCCCCTCATCTAGAGTCATGTTGTTACAAGGAGATAGGTGTGACAGTAACCTTGACGCAACATAACATATCTATACCAATAACCCAAGAAAAATCAAACGCACTAGGAGATTGAATTAACTGATAAAAATACATGAAGACTATACCCAAGCACCCAAGCAACAAGTCGACAAGACGCAAGGTGACATCACTCAAATTAAATTGCGCAACTAACCGAAGGATTTCTTGCTTCCTACAAGGAAACACATGTGGTCAAACAACTATGACCAACCACCATTTACAATTCGACTTGGGGCACAAGCCACGTAGTAACCAATCAACTATTAAAATATTAATCAATTTAGCTAAAAAAAACTATTAATCCCTGAACCATTAATCTTGCGCAAGCTATTAAATTATTACGCCAATAAACCATTGTGTCTAACCAATCCTATTAATTCAGCATTGATATCTCTATCTAACAAATGATAATCCTATTATTTTTAATAAAAATCAAATAAATTTTAAGACTTTTCTATCATTTAATAGTAATAAAAAATAGTATTTTCTTGTATAACAAATCTACTTTTATTTTCTTCAGACTTGTTTTTACTTTTAAGGATATGTTAGTTAATGTACCTACTTTTATTTTCTTCAAATCTCATCTCACTTTAAAGGATATGTTAGTTAATGTAACTAAGCCTATGTTAAAATATTTGATTAAAAGTTCGATTATGAAGAAACGTTTATGTGAAGTTTGTTCAGATTTGATAAAGAAATATTATTTCATATAAACTAAACATTGAAACATTGAAACTAGAAACCAAGCATGCTGGTTGTAGAAGGGTTTACCTTTTTCAGTGCACATGTCACTTAATCCTTGTAATATGCCTATATTTTCTAGAGCACAATTTGACCAGAAAGAGGCACTCATAATTCAATGGACATTTCATGTAAACAACAACAACCATTTGATATGCAACTTCATAATGATAATTTTGTCTATTAAATATTATATTGCTGGTATATATGATATTTCCATCTATTAAATATGATATCGCTGGTATATATGATATCACTAGCTATAAATTATTGTTGTTTTTTAAATATTGTTTTCTATTAAATACTATATTGTTGTATATATAATATCCCTGGCTATTAATTATTGTTGTGTATTAAATACGATATTACCCACACATCCCAATACATATTACCCACGCAATCTAATACATATTACCCACACTGTCTAATATATATATTGGAGGAAAACATAGTTAACACATCGGTAATAACCATGTTGTCAGTCCCATAATACACTAATGTCATTCACCTACAAAACGTTGACATTCACATGTAAACGTTGTCTTTCATATTTGTATATTTAAGGGAATCACTATCTAGCAACATTCGTTGTCTAATAGATATGAATTAAGGGAAATATCTACCTAACAATGTGTGGTTGTCTATGCTTGGATAGCGCTCTCTACATAGAAAGGAATCGTTGTCTAAGATCTAGTTGTCCATTAAAAGGAATTAACAAAGAACTAACAATATATATTTTCTATTGGTGTGAAAACACAAATGTACATAATCATTGTTTGTATATAAATGGTTGTGTAGATTTGCGGTGTTAGAGAAATCTAATTTCGTTGTCAGACATTGTTAGAGCATAAAAATTCGTTGTGTTTTATCAAAAATGAAAACATACATAAATTCGCTGACACATATAAATAACGCAGACATATCAAAACAAAAACTCTAACACAGACACATATAGATAACGCAAACACATATAAACTCTAAGAAAAATGGATCGCTGCCCAGCAAAATTGCTATGTAAAAATACATTTTAAAAGTGAATTTAAAATGCTAAGAAAAATGGATAGTTTCCCAGCAAAATCGCTGTGTAAAATACATTTTAAAGGTGAAATTAGAATGCTAAGAAAAATGGATCGCTACCCAGCAAAATCACTGTGTAAAATACATTTTAAAAGTGAAATTAAAATGATGAAAAAATGGATCGCTGTCTAGAAAAATCATTCTTCAATCCATAACTAAATCACAATAAAAATTCATAAGTAATCCATAAAAATCCATACCAAAATCTTGTGTAAAAACTGGGTGAAAGGGCTGTGTAAAATTCCAAGAAAAACATGGGGTGAATGTTGTCTCTAAAAAGAGAATCACAGAGTAAAATTTTGGGGAGGACGCACAGATTGCATAAAGAAAACATAGAGATCATAGTTTAATCATTCAAAGACGAATCGATCAAGACATAGAGATACTCAATCACAAGGCGCAAATCTCAAGTCTCAAACCTTGTTTATCTCTTGCACTGTGATCCAACAGTGACCGTCTCTCCTCCTCCTTAGCTTCTGATCTCTTCTAACTTAGAATATTTATCAATCTTCAAAGGTTTTCGACCTTTGCTCCTCCTATGATTCTCTCTCTTGGATATTTTTAACACTTATGAAAATTTCTATCCCTTCTAATCTTGATCCTTAAAGGATTTCGACTTCCCACGCACACCTTGCATTCGGGGATTTTGATAACTCAGTTCGAAGGATTTCTTGAAAATAAATTCTTCTCTCCCACCTGGCATTCCTCTGCCTTGTTTCTTCGACACTTGGTCGCTTCTTGAAGTTGTGCACTCCTTGGACCTATTCTAAGTTTCCTTTGTTCTCTCTTAACTCCTCTGAGTCAACATGAGACTCAATCGACGCACTCCTTGCGTTCGAGATGCACACCTTGCATACAAGGTTCAAAAAAGAAACAATTGAAAATTATCTAGTTTCGTCACAACTTCATGTGATCAACTTCTCGAAAAATCATACATGAATGAAAATGAACTAAATCACTCACAAAAAATATCACATTCATTCAATCATACATCACAATGAACATGATCCAAGATTTGGGACAATTCTGTCTATTCTATTCATTCATGAAACAAATTACATAGTATTGCATTTCTCCACTCTGTCTTCCTTCTACTCTATTATGTACTGCTGGTCTCTATCTCATCACCATTCTATCTATTACAATACAACAATAAATCTTATCTAAGGACTGGCTCCACAAGCTCTCGTCGTCATGTCTACAACCTATCCTATCAAACCCTTAGCGGTTACCTTATTACAATAACTACCAATGATTTCCAGATAAGAGTCAACACTCTATATCTGCAACCCCTTACTATCCTATACAAATTTACAAACACGACATATTTTAAAATGTTGCTTTCATAAATATCTCAACAACTCGATTTACTTCTGAGTTAATTCTTGATTTGAAATTCTACCATGTTGAGATGTCGTTCCTTTGCCTCCACGCTCGCGTCTTTGACTTTGGAGGAAATGCTCCTGCATTAAGATGTCAAACCCCTCGAGTCAATACTCCGCTAGGTGATGTTGTGGGAGAATAAGGGCCTCTAAGGAATAAGGGCCCTGTCTTATTGTGTGCTCCTTAGAATCATCATGAGAGACTTTCACAGTATTCCCTCATAGCATCGTGGGTCTTCTCAAACTAGGTAATCGTTAACTTACAGTTCGAGCCACGGCGGGAGTGCTAGTAGGTTGTGGCAAGGTTGTTTCCACACCTCTCCTTCAATGTCTCTAGTTGTCGTGCATGACCCCTCTACTCCACATGTGAGTCTAGTCAGTAAGCTATCGTCAGACTACATCCATCAATGAGTCATGTCAGCAATTATAATCAATCATCATAACATCTAATCATATGTACATATGTCACATCAACAACATTCAAACCCTAACGGTCCACTCCCTGACTCGATCCAAAGTCCAAGGGTTTCATCGATGCCTCAGCATCCTCAATGTCCAGAGTCCTACACACTCAGGAGAACCTAGTCAATAGAACTTCTCTATGTAAATACCACAAAATAACATATCATTGAATTCACAATATCTCATAATCATAATCAAAACAACCAATAGTATAATAACCTAGATCACTTGCATGCAAGTGTCCTCAAAGAATAAGTTCACTTAGTGCGTGAAAGAGTAGGATGTTACACACAAAGGTGACACACTCTTTCATCCCATGGAGTTTTAGGAATATACCAAATCCCAGTTTCACTATGGAGCTCGTGGGAATTTGTTATTATCTTAGAAATGATTTTTTTTTTGTTAACACTTGTCAAAGTAGAGAGATAATTTTGATCTTCTATATTAGGGTTGATTACATCCTTATAATACCTTAATTTTTTTTTCCTCTAACTCTTTATCAGACCACATTTTCTCCTTAAAATGTGATTTAATAATACTTGTAATAGTATCCTCATTCTTCAAAATGATCTCTTCCATGATTCCCCACTAACTTAGCCAAGATTGGTCATCTTTATGCCATCCTCGCTTGAGTCAAAGGTGGTTACGACTAGATTCTGAAGAATTTTTTAGAAGCCTCTTGTCTTCCATGTTGTTTAACTTGTTCTTATACATTAGTTATCTAGTCATAGCTATGCTCTTATGGGGGAAAGGATTGAATCTAAGAGGAGAATGGGATAGGGAATATTTCATTTAATTTTTAGATTATAGGTAATAAAATTATTTTTTACTTTCTCTATCTTTCTCTGGGATTCACGAGATATACTGCATCCCCAAACTTCACATCCATATATAATAACAGGGTTAATAAGAGTATCAAAGATGAGTTTCTTCTTATCCCAAATCCAAAGGTTGATTCATTTACAATTTTTTTCAAGCCCATAATAAGATTTCCATCCCCCAATAATCCTTTTCTCGATGCTATAATTCCAGTTGAGCTTGTGGTGAACATTGATTCCAAGATATTTGTATGAAGTCACTTCATCCAAGTTTTTTTTGTCATATGTGAAGGTATCATAAGTGATCTTATTGGATTTAATGATAATGACCTTAGTCTCGTCAGTATTAATATCCATACCCATATTAGAGGAAAAATACTTGAGGATTCTTAGTTTCTTTCCAAGATCGTGGGGACTCATTTCCATAAGAAACATATCATCAACATATAGGATAATATTGATCACTATACCAGTGAGAGTAGGTCTAACACAACCTAATGCTTCCAAGAAATCTTCTAACCTGTCAATGTATATGCCAAAGAGGATAGGGGACAAGGGACAACCTTGTTTAACTCCAATATTGTAGTTAATCTCTTTCGACTAGCCCTTAGTGTTCTTAAACTTGGAAATAATGTTTTCATACAACCTTATTTTAGTAACCCTCAAATCAAAAGGAAATATAATCTCTTCCAACCTATCCCAAAGGTTTTTCCCGTGAACCGTGTCAAAAGCTTCTCTAAATTCAACAAAAAAGAATATTGGTTTTAGCATTTTTGAACTCCTCTGCAATGATCCTAAAGGTAAAAACATGGTCCAAAATTGAATGATATCTCCTAAACCCGGTGTAGCCTTTAGCTTGTCTACCCTAAATTTCTAGCCAAAGGATAATCTTCTTCTCCAAAATAATTGATAAAGCTTGGGTAAAATCGGGCTAATCATAATGGTCCTATAATTAGAGGGAATGTTTCTATCCCCATTTTTAAAAATAGGAACAATGAGGCTTTGCATCCAAGGTATATGGAAGCCCTGTTTGACTACTAAATTGAAGAGCTTGTGTATGTGAAGGATTAGGATATGCCCTTCGATTTTAAAAATTTCATCTTGGTATCCTTCAATGTCCTTAGCTTTCCCATTTGCAAGGCACTTTTAACCATGGACTCTATGTCATCCAAAGAAAAAACTTCATTCTCTCTAGGGAAAATAGGAATGGTGTCCATGGCATTAGGGAACTCATAAAGTCTTTTAAGGTAGGAATTACATTCCCTTAAGGAAATGATATTATTTTCTTTAGTATTGCAGATTAGAATTTTCCTCCAGAACTTCTTAGGATGAAGATTAGATAATTGTGAAAGTTTCTATTGCCTTTTATTGATATAGTACCTTTGTTCCTTTTATGTAATGACCCCCCTCGTTATGAATACATGCGACGCAAAGCAAGTGCAAATTTATTTTTTTATTTTTTTATTTTTAAATAGGAAGTTAACAACGAAAATAGTCCAACAACGCAACTCGACGACGAACAAAATGCATGCAATTCAGGAAACAAACAAAATAACAACCTAGCATACTAGCACATCACGCAGTTGGATGCAACATACGAAAATAAATTAGACAAAACAAAATGACTACAATTAATGACAACATCAAAATCAACCAAATGCAACCAACATCAACGACACAAGTACACCTTTAATTACAAAAAAAACATCATCCTCATCGGGAGGTGCATGACCCTAAGTTGGGTTGTCATAAGCGTTTCTTGATCAACACATGCCATGATCCAATCTTAGGGAATCATGTCTCCACAATGAGACTAGCACACTAGGAACCCATGTGCAACAAGAACAATTCTAAACCTTCGACCAAACATAGAATCCAACCTTTCTAAAATCTGACTTGTACTGACATATATGAAACCATCATGATAGAATTGAAATCCATCTAGCTAAATGGGGCACAAATGTGACTACAAATAATACAGTGTTAAAATTTGCAACCTTCTAGACGTATCTCATTACTGTCTTACCATCATAAAACTATTCTAGCACAATTTATCAAACCTTAATCAATATAAAAACTTATAAATACCTTCCCTCCTTCATTCATAGAAAACCCCTCAACATCATAAGGAAGTGAAGTGTCATTTAATTTGAATAATCATTGATTACCTTTAATGAAAAATTAATTAACATAACACAATTTCTTCCCCCTTCCTTCCTAATTTACACCCCTTTACATCATTATGAAGAAATGAGCATCATTGATGTTTGAATAAATCAATATTTATCTATGAAAATTTCATTTAAATTAAGGCATTTTCTTATTAACAATTATACACAATTAACAATATTTAAAATAATTAACAATATTTAACAACAAATTAACAATACACAATTAACAATACGTAATTAACAATACACAATTAACAATATTTAAAAGGCAGCTAAACCGTGAAGACCTTCCCCAACTTTGGTAACATAAATTATGATTTGAACATAGTCAAGTCTGTCCTAAGGTGAGAGAGACCGCCACTTGCCATTCACCGGGCCCCAAACGTAAATTTCACCAAGGATATGTCCCACCTCAAGGATCTGCGAAAAGCGAATAATCATTGACTTAAATTTGCTGCCAAAATAACCGTTGCAACGCAGCCTCCGTCAATTGAATCATTGTCAGAGGTTTACATTCTAGCATTTAAATGATACCACCCTTAGTTAAATCACTGTTATCTCTACCACTCAAAGTTTAAATATCTTGAGATATATTAGAAGCTCTGTGCAATATTAGGAATCGATGTGTAAATACAATTAATCGTTGGGTAGTTAATTAAGGGATGGTAAGCTCTCGGTGCAAATATACCACAAAATAAGACTAGTTTGAGGACCCTTTTAATTAACACCATTTCCATTCCCAAAATGCGATGGGTAGCCAAGGATATTAATAAATCTCTCCTTCCCATCCATATTTGACTTGTGAAGGAAGCCATAAGATGCATACCAGAGATTTGTTTCATAGCTGCGAATACAACAGGGTTTATGTAAATCTCATTGGATATTGATAAAAAAAATTGGAGGCAACAACGATGGATGATGAAAAAACAACAAGTCTCCACTTGCTTGAGCGAACTCCAGGCAATTAATTACATAAAGAGAACAATACACAGTCCAAAGATTGAAGTCACGGTAAATAAAAAGGGATTAAAAAAACACAGTCATCACGTAGTAAATAATAAAAAACAATAATGAAACATAGTCATAGAGGAGATAAAATGTTTGGTGAAATTTAGAGATGTCCCAAAAATCATTGTGTGGAAGCATGAGTTTGCAGAAGAAAAAATTCATAATAATAACAGACTTTAAGGAGGGAATAAACGCCCAAGAGATAATTCCTTGTTGAGCAGAGAAATGATCCTACAGTTATTATCCATGCACAGTAAAGAGGGGAATTTGAATCTAAATCTTTAACACCAGAGTGAAAGACAGTCGATTCGACTCCTGGTCGACTGCTCAAGCACAAACTAATAACTTAAAGGATAAAGGAACATGAGATGAAAACACCATTTCTCCTTGTATTAAAAACAATAAAAACAAACGCAGATAATCATTTACATTCAGAGTTTGGGTTCGCCATTGGAAATCAAATCAAATGTATAATGAGAATAAGGCTGGCATAACTTTGGATTCTCTGTTCATAAAACGTTGGGCTCTTCAAGACAAATTTGTTAAAAGATAAAATGAAATCTTTGGATAGTATTAAGTTGAATAAAACATAAAATTTAACACAATAGAAGTACCTTAACTGAAGGCGCAGGAACATAATTTAACTGCCATTCAATACAAATACACACATGCATACCCTATCCAAATGCGAATGCTCTGAAGTCATTGTCTCACGCACGCTCCGTCCAACTCTCGCTTGCCAACTGATGTGACCTGACCGATACCTCCTAGCCAAATATAGGGCTAGTCTTCTTCCCCTTGAGCCCCTCGAGCTGAAAAGGGACCATGCACACAATACCAGTTAATTCTAGCACCCATCTCACCTCGCAAGGTCGAGCTACCACTCGTTACCCGAGCTTGGTATTCCAAATCCCAGAATTGAAAACTCAATCAAGATAAAATTTCAACAGCGTAATGTTACGCAAGCCAAATGTGATCCATACTCCTCTTCCTCCATCTCTTTTATAGAGTTTCTTAGTCAATTTTTTCTCAAACCCTCATTAGATTCTTTTTCATTTATTTAATTAGGAAAAACCTCCCCTGTACACATGTCACCCGATTCCCTAGTTGCACCAAAAAATCAATTTTATTAATTAATTAATTAATCCTATTTCTCTCATCCACCTAAAAGCGTTACTAAAAAAGCTCCTCGGTGTCCCATTATTCCCTTACAGTTCTTAAATGACCTACTCCTTACTTAATTCCTAGTTGAGTTCATAAATAGAAATTTCCAAAGGCTAGATTCCTTACTAAGTTAGACATTCCCCCTTTTCTTTAAGTTTCCTCTTTTCTTTAAGTTTCCCCTTTTCCTTAGGTTTCCTCCTTTTCTTTAAGTTTCCCTTTTTCTTAAAGTTTCCCCTTTTTATAACTATGTTTAGATTTAGCAGTTTTACACAAAAACAACAAAATACCCCTTTTATTAATTAAAACTTTATTAAAATTTCCACTTTAATTATTAAAGATTGATTTTTCTTTACCCCCCCTTCTTGTTACATGTCTAATTAGGTTTTTTTTTTTTCTCAAAGTTTCTACTGAGGCCTAGGCTTTCAATTCACTAGGCTTGGTGACATTTTTTAAGGGAATATTTGTTATTAAGATTTACTTATCACATCATTCATTTTAAGGCTGACCAGATCCTAAGGAGGCATAATTTTCTAGGCACTAGGTTTATTAACTTACCATTTAAAATCGCCACGTGCCCTTCAAGAAGCACTACGTGCTCCAAGGGTGCCACTTGCCTCTTTTTGTTTTCTTTTCATGATGTTCCCTTCAAGATTCACTATGTGCTCTAAGGGTGCCCCTTTCCTCTTTCTGTTTTCTATGTGCGACGTGCCCTTCAAGACACACTACGTGCTCCAAAGGTGTCACTCGCCTCTTGACTGAATTTGTTAGATGTCAAACCCCTGGAGTCAATACTTCATTAGGTGATCTTATGGGAGACTAAGGGCTTCTAAGGAATAAGGACCCTGTCTTATTGCATGCCCATTAGAATCATCGTGGGCGACTGTCATAGTCTGCCCTCATGGCATCACGGGTCTCTCGAACTAGGTAATCGTTAACCTACAATTCAAGCCATGACGAGAGTGCTAGTATGTTGTGGCAGGGATGTTGCCACACCTCTCCCTCAATGTCTCTAGTTGTCGTGCATGACCCTTTTACTCCAAATGCGAGTCTGGTCGATAAGTTATCGTCAGCATGCATCCATCAATGAATCATGTCAGCATAAACAACCAACATCATAATATCTAATCATATGTACATATGTCACATCAACAACATTTAAACCCTAACTGTAATATCCCCAAAAATAAATTATTATGGCAATTCTGAATTTGGAATTTGGTTAATTGTAATTTATTATTGTGATTATTGGGAAAAGATTTGATTTTCCCAACCAACTCTTTGACTATGACACTTGTAAGAGAGAAATATTTTTGTATTAATTGTTTAGGGACAAATGGAACAACTAGGTTGAAATCAGCTGACCATGACTCCATGAGTGGGGAACAGGCTTGAACTACCTCAAGGCTAAAATTTACAAGTGGAAAATGAGGAATTTGGCCATTGGAAGCCCCTGAAAATCAGGGATTTGTAAAGCTGTGAAAATTCCCAAGGGGGATAAGACCTAGGCACCAGATTTTATTTTCATATAGAGCATATGGGACGAGGTAGGACATTGTCTAGTATGTTGGGGAAAGGATATCATTTGTTGTTATGAGCATTGTTTCTGAGTGTGAGGCAAGGAGAATTTTCGATCTGAAAGAGAACTATGGTGAAAGATGATCTTCGTTGTTCTCCCTCATGGTCTCATGGTTAGGCTAGGGGGTGAACGGAGCAATTAGATTGGTTGTTTTTCTCTATGGTTGGGTGGAACTTGGTTGTTCCATTTGTTTTCCCAACACTTTGTTAGATATGTACATCTACTTATCCCTTGTTGAATTGTTTTCTTTGTTAATGGCTGGTAGACTAAAATGAACTGTAGAATAAGTTTTATTTTACAATTTGAATTTACCCTGTGAGTAGAGCTACGAAAAACTATTGTGTGTTATAGTTGTTGATGAATGTGTAAAAGTTTATTATTCAAATGATGTACCCTCTGAATCTGAAAAAGGAAACAAATACCAGTTCGATTATGTTGTTGATGTTAGAAATATTTGGTATAAGTATGAATGTAGACTCAAGTATAAAACCTGCATAAGGATTTATTACAGATTTCTACAGGTCAAACAAACAAAGTACTGATCTACGGGAATGCATGTATATATTTTACATGTTGCAATAAATCTAACATAACATAGGTATGAACAAGATAAGCATAATCCTATACCATATCCATATATGTGTGTGTGTGTGTGTGTGTGTGTGTGAGTGTATAGATATTTTCTTAAAGAATATTTTAAATTTGTACGAATACAAACAAAGTTTGGAATAGATACCAGAATATAAAAATACATATATACATATATGTTGTTTCCTATATAGAGTTTCATAACTACACATACATCTAATACACATAAAGATTTATATATTGGATCACGTGAGATTTCAACTAAGCTTCTATTGATAGGAATGCACCAAAGACATAAATTTACAGTTCTGCATACCATAGAAAAATCAATAAATGAAGCTCCAGTGTCATATAACACATAATACAAAGTTTTCTCGCTATATAACATTATTCGTTTGAATTGTAGGAAAGTATGTACATTCTTTTCTTAAAGATAATGAACGAGTTGTATAGCCAGGGGATTTTGATCTATATTTATTTTACAGTCGAATAACTTGGAAAATAACCCAACACCACTTGAAAACCAAACCCGATTCCTCCAACATTTAAATATGTAACAGCCTCCTCGTTACGACAACAACTCTGAGAAGAGGTGCAAATTGTTTTTTGTTTAAGGTGTGTGTGCGCGTGAAAAAGTAACAACACACTTGACTCTAAGTCACCACTCGAAAACCAACAAGACGCAACCACGACAAGGTAAAACTGAAGGCACACAACGAGTAACTGCTACAGTACACGACCACAGGCATAAGGCGTGCATCACAAACATTAAGACATACTGGGGTTGCACAGTAAGAACACAGAGGGAAGACTCCATGGTGTTAGGGTTACTATTTCTGCACAGGAAAGCAGGCCATTTAGTCTTATGTCTTCTTGAAAGAAGATCAGACAGGCTCGTGGCCGACTGCTCAGGCAGAAACTAGTAACCCGACCTAGAACAAGATGCAAGCAATACGAACACCACAAGATGACCCGACATATCCCCGTGACAACAAGCAAATAACGCCCCTAGACATAAGGCGTACAACTAGCAGCTGTAAGCAGAAAACGACACCAGGTGTTAAGTACAGTACAGTCACAGATGGAAGTATCCAACATTGGAGTTTACTATTTCTGTACAGGAAAGCAGGGCTTTTAGTCTTATGTCTTCTCGAAAGAAGATTGGACAGGCTCCTGGCCGACTGCTCAGGCATAAACTAGTAATCTCCGTCAGGTGTGTCGCAAGAGTGGAAACCTTGCCTTTAAAGGGCCCGAGACTCTTGATACGGCACTGGATTCTTTACACAGAAAATCACACACACAGACAAGTCTCCTAAGGCTACCCAGGGGTGACTATATCCCACCCGACAACCGACCAAGCAACGAACTGGATACTATCAAGTACAACATAAACAAGAAGAACAAATATGTCCCTCATGGAAAGCGCGTGACAAAAGGACTCCGACCATGAAACCCGAGTTCAACATTAATCAAATGAATCAACAACCCTCATTTACTAACTCCGAGTAGTTTATGGTACGTAAATCCAGGACATTCCACTAAGTATGTCTTATCAATATTGATAGATTACACTAACCTTACAATAAGATAACCATATCATTCCATCTCTAATTACAATAACATTTAAATAAAAATAATGGTCATACATTCAAACTCTAACCTTGCAATTGGTTATATGGTACAAGCAACACAATTCATATTCAACACTATATTACAATTACGAAAGTTATAAACAAGTATTCAATGACACATCTAGGCCACAGCATTCTTCCTTCACCAATTGCACGTCCATAATCTTTAACATCATACATTACATCCATTAATCATTCTGAGCCCCCTAATAGCCTTAGCCTTAGCTTGGCCAAAAGCCTTAACCTAACAATTCATTGCCTTTCCCTTCATTATGTTCTATTGAATTAAAATTCATCAACCCAACATTTCATTACACTACATTATTCGATATTACCCTAACAATGCTACCTTATAAATCTATGATTATTTAACAATACTCCTATCAACATCATATTACTTTTACAAAAATCACTTTAACAATTATTTCAACCTTCAACAGTATTACCTTGCATGACTGATATATCTAACATGCAACAATACTACTATTCAATAATATTTGACAATACTACTATCAACACCATATTTAACCATATTTAACAATATATTACCAATATATTTAACAATAATTAACAATATATTTAACAATATGTACCATATTTAACAATAACATCACATTTAAGGGTAACAACACCTTGAAAATTACAATATAACCCCATATTAAAATAACATCATATTTAAAGGTGTCATCATATTAAAAATTATAATATAACCCCATATTAAACTCACATCATATTTAAAGGTGTCATCACATTAAAAATTATAAAATAACCCCATATTAAATAACATCCTATTTAAAGGTACTTCACATTGAAAATTACAATGTAACCTCCAATTCCAAAAATGGCAATATATCCAACTAACCCTATTTTCAACGACACTTTTTAAGAATATTCAGAAATGACTAATAACAATGTTAAAGAAAACAATAAATAAAAATAACCCTAATTAACATGTCATTAAAGAGACCACTTCTCATTACAGTCATTGGTAACAAAATGGTCGATGTGTTATCAGGATAACTAAAATCAAGGAAAGCCTTTTCAAAACGGATAGTAAGGTATCAAGGAAACCTTTATTGTTCGACCTGTTAATACGTTGATATTACGCACCAGAGGCTACCGGATTGTCCAATTGGCATGCGCCATTGGTCTCCTTATCCTTAAACCTCGACTTAGACTGGCTGCTACCGTTTATGGGCCAAAGGAGGCGACAACATGTGTTAAGGTCGGGACCCGCGCAGTTAAGAAGGCACCAGAACAAGTAATAAAGAATAATAAAACGCAGACCCAAAAATGCAAGGGTAATAAAGCCAGAACTAGAGGAGAAACACAGACCCCAAAACGCAAGGGTAATAAAGACAAAACTGGAGGAGAAACGCAGGTCATTAAACATTTAATACTCAGGTCAAAACGCCCAAAGATAGCAGTGGCAAAAACGCCCAACAACAGTGCAAAAATGAAATATAACTGTTGCAAAAATGGAATATAATGAGGCTCATTCTGAATGAGAGTGCAGACAAAGCACACAGAGGTAACGCCAACACATACAAGGAATGTCATTTAAAATGCCCAACACTTCAGTGAGGTCCATTTAAAAACGCCCCAGATACATACATTGATTTCCGACCACAATGATGACAGTTTCAGTTATCAATTCGTCCAACTAGGAAGGGAAGCATTTCGTGTGATTTAGGGTTGACTCAAATTCCCAATCGCCCAACAAGGAAAAGAGCACGCAATAATCAAACGAAATGAAAAACTGATTGCAGCAATAATTAATGCAATGCCAAATGAAATGCCAACGAAATGAAAAACTAATTTGCAGCAATAATCAATGAAAGGCCAAACGAAATGCCAAATGAAATGCAAAACTAGTTGCAGCAATAATCAACAAAATGCCAAAAGAGATGCAAAACTAATTTGCAGCAATAGTCAACGAAATGCCAAACGAAATGCAAACTAATTTGCAGCAATAATGGAAATGAAATGCTCAATCGACTTTAAGACCTTCCTGATCAATAAACAGAACATATACCATTCGAATTACCCGAATACCAAAGGTAACAAATTCGGATGAAATGCCGACTACCATGAAAACAAATTCAGTCCAATTCCAGAATACAACCCATATCCATTTCAGCTAAATTTCCAGAATACAATGGTAATGAATACAGACAAACTTTTGACATACAAATGACAGTAATTTTAGAACATCTACCCCAGCAAAAGGATTC
>JASDQU011376524.1:24377-34544 GCA_032191745.1 Picea mariana
CAATTCCCTCACCCCCCCTTTAATCACTCCTAAAATTACTCCTAGGGTTCCTAGATCCCCTCTCATGCTTTTAATAACTTTCCTAAAATGAAGTTTCTGATTTTTAGTAACTCCTTAAATGCTAATTCCTTTTCTCTTTTTACCCTATGTCTCCTACTTTCCATTATTAAGTTTCCTTTAATACAAGTTTCCTTATTTCTATTAATTGTTCCCTTTCCCCATTTTTTTCTAAAACCCAATAAGATAAATGCACTTATTAACCTTTTCATTATATTTTTAAAATCCTAAATTTTTATACACCCACACTTTGATAATTTTAATTCTTCTTTTAAATTTAAAAACCATGGGTTTCAATTAATTCATCTCCCTCATTACTTTACACCCCCTTAATTTAAGAATACTCTAACTAACATGTAGGAGGGTTTTAGTTTATGCCCTTATGTTTATTTTTGTAGGATCTTTTCTTAGGGATTATCAAAATTTTATCTTTGAGATGTTTTAAATTTAGGTTTAGATTGAACTGGGCGACAATTCATTAGGGGAGTCGTTTTGAGAAATTCTTAAGGCGTTAAGTTTTAGGGTCATCTAGGTTTGTCTCATCATCACCATCAATGCGACGTGCCCTTCAAGACGCACTACATGCTCCTAGGGTTCCACTCGCCTCGTTTGCTTCTATTGCACGACGTGCCCTTCAGGATGCACAACGTGCTCCAAGGGTGCCACTCGCCAACTGGTGTTTCTTTCGCGCAACGTGCCCTTCAGGATGCACCACGTGCTCCAAGGGTGCCACTCGCCAAATTGACGGATTGGTAGACATCTATAACCCCTGAAGTCAACACTCCACCAGGTGAACTTGTGGGAGACTAAGGGCTCTAAGGAATAAGGCCCCCGCCTTATTGTGTGCCCCTTAGAATCATCGTGAGCGACTTTCACAGTCTGCCCTCACGACATCGTGGATCCTCTCGAACTAGGTAATCGTTAACCTACAGTTCGAGCCACGGCGAGAGTGCTAGTAGGCTGTGTCAGGGCTGTTGTCCACACCTCTCGCTCAACCTCTCTAGAAATCATGTGTGGCCCCTTTAATCCATATGTGAGTCTGGTCGGCAAGCTATCATCAGCCTGCATCATCAACCATCATGTCAGATCATGTCAACAACATATCATGAAATCAATAACATATCATCAAAACAAAGCAATATCACCGTAAATGAAACAACCCAAATAGCCCACTCCCTGACTCAATCCGGAGTCCAAGGGAGTTCCCCCAATGCCTCTGCATCCTTAAGGTCCGAAACCCTGCACACTCAATGAAACTGAGTCAGCAGCACCTGTCTACATCAAAGTAGTAAAAACATCCTGTCATCTAACTTAACGCATCATAATGAAGGAAGAAGTTTTATCATCATAAAAATCTAGATCACTTGCGAGCAAGTGTCCTCAAAGAATAAGTTTTGTAAGTGCGCCAGAGAAGGATGTTACAAAATACTAGAAATCAGAACTTGAATACCTTTTTCGAGCTTGGCGATATCCGTATCTGTTGACCACGAAAGCTCCAAGTCCTGTGAGGTATATCACGAGTTAGTTAATAGCATCATGAATAATCAAGGAATTAATAGAAATGGAATCATTTTTGAGAACTAGTAAACAAAGAAATTTAAATATGAAGGAGCAAGCAACATTAAGAAAGAACCCATGAAACTTTTATTAAGGAGTCAACACCAGGTCAATACTTAGCTCGAGTTTGGCATAGGGTGTTTTCTTTATCCATCAACAGCATTGAGCGAACAATCCATAGCCCGAAGGGGAGGAGTGGAGTTTGAAATGACTGATGGGTACCCTCGCAATGGAAACAGGGGTCCCATCCTTAGTCTTGTAACCGAATAGAATAACCAATTTCTCAGAATATATCAAACGATTAAAGATTTTTAAACATGCAACATGTATAGCATAACTTGAACTTTAAGTAATGCACAGTATAAACCACGATCTATAGAGTTACCCGATTCAGATCACAAATAGGGTTACAATATTGTTCACATAATTAACTAAACCTGTAGTTTGAAGATAAAGAAAAATGCAATCTTGGACAAGGTTCTTGATAATTAAATTTCCTTTCCCTTTACACGAAATAAAGTGAAATTTACCGAATAGACATCTAAATTCTAGAATAGAAAGTAAGGGTAAATCCTTTGATATAACTAAAACCCTGGAATGATTATACATAGTGGGATACTTGAAATTGTATCTATGCATGTTTAAATACAAGTAAGGTAAATGGAGTTAATTCTGTTAAACAAAACCTTACATCAACATTAAGGAAATCCTTACCGCGACTATGGGATTGGTTTACGACTTCACAATATTTTAACCAGGAAATGTAAATTTCTCTTAATAGGTCAGATGCAAGAGCCGATAGTTTGAAGACTTGATTCTAAATCAAAACAATGTAATTAAAAGTGAAAACCATACCTACAGCGAATACAGTAAATGAACAACCAATTAAAAGTGTGAGTTTAAGCATTTAGAATCAAGGCCCTGGTCTTGACGAAAAATCTTCGTGAATGAATAAATAGATTTGGAAAAAATTACACAGAGAACCTTGGGTACAGTTACTCTACCGAAATCCTTATGCTAAGTTTTTAGGGTCTCTATAACAGGGTTTAACCACAGGGGTTACATCGATAGGTAGGATGTGAGAAACTCCACCAAATACAAGTCTAAATAAATAGGAGGAGACCGAGGACAACTACTGTTGACAAAAACCCTAACAAAACCTTACGAGACTATTCCCAAATATAGAATTTGAACGCCTGTGTAAAATGACTTACCAGTCTAAAGAAACCAATGAGTAACGAATAGTCACTCTCACGGGAGAGGTAAAAGCCGTCAATCACCATGAGCTAGAAACTACGTATTTAACCAGAGCTCAGATAGAAATATTCCAGAGAGTAAAGATTAGTGAGAAGGGAGGTTCTCAACCAACGAGAGTAAAAGTAAACTAGTTATAGAGACAAACTTAAGAAATGACTGACTTCCATGCATTCTACAGTTAGACCAAGCAACAGGGTTTTGTGATCTTACCTGGTAAAGGAGGAAACCAGACAGACACATAACCTTTCTTTCCATATATAGAGTAGGAACCCCCTCGTCTTTGGTGGTTACATGCAAGGCAATGTTTTATAGGTTAACGCATGACGTTTGGTGAAAAATGCATGAGAGACAAAGGAAAAATGGAGTTGTATTTACCCAAGTGACTCTCATATCATGAAGTAATGGAAAATCAATGCCTTTGTTACATAGGCCATGTGAACACCCATGCATGGCATATCCACATTGGTCACATTAATCTAGAACCTGTACAATGCAGAAAAACCTCATAACTACCAACCAGATAAATTCAATGTAGTTCCGGACAAGTATTAATTGCGCATTGAACCAAGCCACTAATACTGTTAGTGATAATCCTTGTCATGAAATCAAATGACCCTCCATGGTGGAAATTAAGCCTTAGGGTGGTGACATGTCACTCTAGGTAGGTTCTAACCCCAGTGTTAATATATGTATTCGAGTGACCCTGTCGTTGTTCAACTTGTGTGTGTCAAACCTGCCAACTACTGTATTGAAACCCTAACAAGAAAACTGACAAGAACATCCACTTATGTGATAGTAGGATGCGCATATAGTTAGGGTATGGTTGCTGCAAGCGACCAAGGGTAAACTATTCAGGTAAGACATGTGACAATGCACTCTAATAAACTCAAACAAATATACGTTGCCTTGGACAACTTTAGATATAAGAAACTTATGATAATGGGTTTGCATCTAATATAAATTTTTTAATAGTTCTTGTTATATAGAATTATATGGGGTTATAATAAAAAAAAATGGATTGTTTGGGATTGTCATAATGAAGTCTGAAGTACATCCTCAGTTGGATGTGAGGAAGAGAGTACCATGACTTATTCGAATGTGGAACTCTAGTGAAATACTTTGGTGGGTACCCTAATAAAAGTAAGAACCTTGTAGGCTAGAGCTACTATGGTCCTTATGGTCATGACCAGTTTAAGGGTTATGAACAAACCACACTTTAACTTGTTTTGATAAATGTTAACACATGTTTTGAGTAATAATAATAAGTATGAGTTCATGGAAAAGGGTACTCACCTTATTTCGTTCGTTGATAATATAAATAAGTACACGACATATTCCGATAGTAATGTTTTAATTACAAACAAATCAAGTATAATAGAGTAAAGGAGTTTTAATGCACCTAGCAAAAAAAAAATGTTGGTAATTTTGGGGTACATTACATATGGTATCAGATCAAAGGTTACAACACTAGGACCTTAAAAACATGGACCAAATGTTGTTTAGTACATGCTTTTCTGTTTGATGAAAAAACTAACAAAACTCTTACTGTTACAAACAAAATATTTTTATTTTTGTTGTGATAATGGCATCACATAATGAACTGGAGATCCGACTCAAGGAGAATCCTGAAAAAGGACCTCTTGAAGAACCTAGGTAGAACAGTGAAGGAAGTTCATCTACCCGGATTCTTGAAATCATGAAGAACCTTATTGTGGAATTGCAAGTATTCAAGGAAGACAATGAGAAAATCAAAAAGGCACAACAAGAACAACAGAAAATAAATCAAGTATTGTTGCATAGCATAGTAACAAAGAAGAGCCCAAAAGACAATAACGAGGAAGAAAAGGTCAACAAAATATCCTCCAAAAATTTTGGTCCTCAAGTAGAAAACGAGAATAGTTCTTCTGAAGGCACACCATCAATAGAAAATAAAATAGCCACGGGAAGAAAGAGGAAACAGGTGGACCACCTGGATGTTGAATTTAAGAAAATCAAACCGTCCACCTTTGATGAAGAATCTAGGACATGGGAGGAGGCTGAAGCATGGTTATTGGACATAAACAAGTATTTCTAGATTTACAATTATTCCAGCAACATGAAGGTCAAAATGGCCATTTATAACCTGCAAGGAAAGGTGAGTATATGGTGGCAGGACTTGAAGTTGGCCAAGGGCCTAAAGGAAAAAACATATGGAGTGGTCGGATTTGAAGAAATACTTTAAGAAACAATATTTATCTGAGAGTTACTATGAAAGAAATACCAAAGAGTTTTATGAGCTACGACTTGGCCAAATGACTATGGATGACCTGATAAACAAATTCATGGAATTATTAAGGTTCGTGCCTTATATCCAGGAGGACAAAGTAAAAATCCAGCGGTCCCTAAGATGCTTACCACAATCCTATAAGAAAAAAATTGAATTCGACAACCACAAGACCTTAAGCAAAGTTTTCAGAAAAGCCTGAATGTTCTACGATCAATACAAACAACGGTCTTAATTTCCCAAGGCTTGGAAATACAAGAAACAAGACATAATGAACCGACAGAAGAAGGGATATTAACCAACCTCTTTCTGGAATACAACAAAGAGCTTTCCAAGGAAATATTTTCACTCCAACAACTAGAAAAACCAAAGGGGAGGTAAACCAATTAATTTGGGAACCAAGAAGTTTGGGGACAACCCCAGGGAACCGTTAAAATGTTGGGAATGTGGAGAACCTCACTTAAGGAGGAGCTTTCCATGTCTAATTTCTACAATAAGGACCACACTGCAAAACATGCAAGAGGCCTCTACAGTGGGATATGTGGGAAGGAGCGTACACAGGATCAATGTAGCCATGGATGGCCAACAAGCTGATCACCAGTCCACTGTAGTGGAAGTTGAAGGTAAAGTTAACAACAATCATGTTTCTATTTTAATTGATCTAGGAGATACCTTGAGTTATGTTGCTCCTGGTGTAGTGGATTCAAATAAACTTAAGAAAGTAAGGCATACAAAGTCTTAGCTAGTACAACTAGCAACAGGAACAAAAAGAAAGGTAACAAAATTCATTTATGATTGTGAGTTCAGTTTAGATGGTCAAACCACAAAGATAAATATGAATATTCTACCAGTAGGGTCTTACGATATAATTATTGGAATGGATTGGTTATAAAGGCATAAAACAATTTTGGATAGTTATGAAAAATCACTCACTTACAAAGACGAAAACAAAACTGTTAGGACAGTACAAGGAATATGAAAACTAGTCCTAGTTAGGGATATTTCAACAATGCAATTTAAGAAGTGCATGAGTAAAGGTTGTCAGATTTATGTTATCCAAATGACAAATCTGTTGGACAAAGAAAATAAACCTAGCCTAGAAGATTTTTTCATCTTACATGAATTTAGATATTTGTTTGTAGACGAAATACCTGAATGGCCCCCAAGAAGAGAGATAGACTTCTCTATTGATTTGCTGCCTAGTTCAACCCCTATATCTAAGGCACCCTAGCGGATGAGTTTACCCGAATTAACAAAGTTAAAAATTCAACTACAAGAATTGTTGGACAAGGAATACATTAGACCAAGTGTCTCACCATGGGGAGCACCAATCTTTTTTGTTAAAAAGAAAGATAGAACTCTAAGATTATGCATTGATTACATACAGTTGAACAAAATGAATGTTAAGAACAAATACCCCCTACCTAGAATCAATGATATGTTCGACCAAGTGGGAGGGGCAAAGATTTTTTTGAAATTGGATTTAAGATCTAGTTATCACCAAGTCAAAATAAAGGATGAAGACATAAGTAAAACAATGTTCAAAATGAGATATGGACATTATGAATTTGTTGTTATACCATTTGGTCTCACTAATGCACCAACAACGTCTATGTGTTTAATGAACAACATTTTTAGTCAGTATCTAGATAAGTTTGTTTTGGTATTTATTGACAATATCCTAGTGTATTCGGAAACATAAGAAGAACACGAAAAACATATAAGGATAGTACTGAAAACTTTAAGAAAACACAACTTGTATGCAAAATTTGACAAATGTGACTTTTGCCAAAAGAAAATACAGTACCTAGGACATGTAATATCTGAAGAAGGTATTGCAATCAACCTAGAGAAGTTAAGAGCCATCATGGAATGGCCTATCCCTAAGGATGTAGAAAATATCCAGTCATTCATGGGAATCACCGAGTACTACTGTAGATTTATAGAAGGATTCTCTAATATTTCATACCCTATAACATCCCCACAAAAAAAAGAAACCAAGTTTAATTGGTCACAAAAGTGTCAGGACAATTTTAATAAGTTAAAAGAATTGTTAACAGCTGCACCCATTTTAAGGGTAGAAGACTCGGATAAAGACTTCACAGTTTGCATGGATGCAAGCAAAGAAGGTTTGGGAGGTGTCCTAACTCAAGAAGGGCATGTTATCTATTAAGAGTCCCGAAAAATAAAAGAGCACGAACGAAACTAAGTCATTCACGACTTGGAATTAGAAGTTATCAATCATGCATTAAAAATGTGGCAAAACTATATAATGGGCATAAAATTTATGATGCTAACTGATAACAATGGTGTGAAATTCGTATGTAGTCAACCAGATCTTAACACAAGGAAAGAAATATGGTTGGCCTTATTGAGTGAATTCAATTTCGAGGTAAGACACATCAAGGGTAAGGAAAACAAAGTGGAAGATGCTTTAAGTAGAATAATTTATGGGTTGTTTGAGATAAACATTAGCAAGAAAGAAAGAGACGTTGAGAAAAGGATAAAGGTTGCAAGTAATAATGATGAAAAATACATTAAAACAGTGGCAGATTTACAAGATAATGCAAAAAATTTAGACAGAATAGATCTGATTTTGAACAGAAATGGTCTACTAAGATTCAAAAACAGGTTAATTGTACCAGATTCTGTTGAATTAAAGTTAATAGTTTTGGACGAAGTACACAAGAATCCATATTTTGGTCATCGAGGATACCAGAAAATGGTAACATCATTAAGAAAGTTATTTTATTGGCCTAATATGAAAGGTGAGACATCAAAATACTTGTCTAAGTGCCTAGATTGTCAACAGGTGAAGGTTGAACACTAGCACCCAACCGACCTATTGTGGCCTCTACCTGTACCAGAATGGAAATGGGAGACTATATCACTGTATTTTATCATAGGTTTTCTTAGAACTCAAAAACATAATGATTCAATTATGGTAGTAATTGATAAGCTTATCAAGTCTGCACATTTTATTCCTATAAAATCTACTTATAAAGCTATTAACATCACTAAAATATTCATGAAGGAAATTTTTAGACTGCATGGTATTCCTAAAATGGTGATTTTGGATAGAGACGTAAAATTTACATCTACGTTTTGGAAAGAATTGTTTGCAAGGTTGAATACTAAATTGAATTTTAGCACGAGATACCATCCACAAACAGATGGGTAGACTGAACAAACGAACCAAATAGTGGAAGATGTGCTACGAATGTACGTAAGGATGAAACCAAGTAAGTGGGAAGATTACCTACACTTGGTGGAATTTACATACAATAATGGTTATTAGACATTGGCTAAGATGAGCCCCTTCAAAGTAGTGTACGACAGGAAGTGTATAACTTCGATTAGTTGGGATAACCTAGTTGACACACTCATGGTGGGACCAAAAATTCTCCAGGAAATAAAGAATATGGTAAGAAAAGTACAACAGGATTTAAAAGAGGCACAGGACAGACATAAAAGTTATGCGGACCTGAAAGCAAGACACCAGGAATTTCAAGTTGGAGACCACGTGTATTTAAAATTCAAAGCAATAAGAAGTTCAATAAAGCTAGGAAACTATTCAAAGTTGGCGCCCAATTTGTTTGGCCCCTTTGATATCTTAGCTCAAATTGGACCAGTGGTATATCAACTTGCACTTCTCGCAAATCTAAAAATTCATAATGTATTTCATGTTTCTTTGTTAAAAAAAATATGTTCATGATCCTACTCACATGATCGATTGGAACATGGTGCAAATGGATCTAGAAGGCAAGTTTCAAGAAGAACCTCTACGCATTATTGACAGGAGAGAAATAGTACCACAGAACAAAGTCGTCACCCAGGTAAAAGTGCAATGGAAGCACTTTAGTCCTGAGGTGGCCACTTGGGAATTGGAGGAAGATCTGAAGAAATATTATCCAACCTTGTTTCGAGAAAGGAATGAACACTGAGGACAGTGTTGTACTGAAGGCGAGAAGGATGTAATATCCCCAAAAGTAAATTATTATTAAAGTCTGTATGCACTTAGGAATTTATTTTCGGTTTTGGCAAATTTGAATTTGGAAAATTATTTCCATTTATAGCAATTTGGAATTTGGAATTTGGTTAATTGTAATTTATTATTGTGACTGTTGGGAAAATATTTGATTTTCCCAACCAACTCTTTGACTATGTCACTTGTAAGAGACTAATATTTTTATATTAATTATTGAGGGACAAATGGAACAACTAGGTTGAAATCAATTGACCATGACTCCATGAGTGGGAAACAGGCTTGAACTACCTCAGGGATGAATTTTACAAGTGGAAAATGAGGAATTTGGCCATTGGCAGCCCCTAAAAATTAGGGATTTGTAAATCTACAGAAATTCCCAATGGGGAAAAGACCTAGGAACAGGATGATTTTTGCATATAGAGCATATGGGAGGAGGTAGGATGATGTCTAGTATGTTGGGGAAAGGATATCACTTGATGTTATGAGCATTGTTTTTGAGTGTGAGGAAAGGATAATTTACGATCTGAAAGAGGAATATAGTGAAAGAGGAGCTTCGTGGTTCTCCCTCATGGATTCATGGTTAGGCTACGGGGTGAATGGAGAAAGTAGATTGGTTTTTCTATTCTATGGTTGGGTGGAACTTGGTTGTTCCATTTTTTGTCCCAACACTTTGTTCAGATATGTACATCTACTTATCGCTTGTTGGATTGTTTTATTGGTTAATGGCTGGTAGACTGAAACGAACTGTAGAATAGTTCTTTTTTACAGTTTGAATTTATCCAGTGAGTAGAGCTAAGAAAAACTATTGTGTGTGATAGTTGTTGATGAATGTGTAAACATTTATTATTCAAATGATGTACCCTCTGAATCTGCAACACGAAACAAATATCAGTTCGATTATGTTGTTGATGTTAGAAGTATTTGGTATAAGTATGAATGTAGACTCAAGTATAAAACCTGCATAAGGATTTGTTATAGATTTCTATAGGTCAAACAACCGAAGTATAGATCTACAGGAATTCCTGTATGTATTTTACATGTTGTA
>JASDQU011376525.1:0-24275 GCA_032191745.1 Picea mariana
TATCTTCAGGGCCTACATGTACTTCCTTCTTCAATTCACTTTGTCATCTTCAAAAATTCATTTCTCCTCAACCATGAGGATCCACGTGACGTGCAACATATCACCGGAAACAACATGATGTATACTATCCATTCATGGGTGTTTTATATGCATGTGCATTGTCCTTCATGTCCAAATACCTTTATCAATCTTGTGGTCCAAAACCCATGACTAGGGTTGACATCAATGACAACAACCAATATTCCAACAGGAAGCACTGAAAAGAGGTTGAGATGTGGAAGAGGAGATGGATAATGGAAAGAAGAAGGAGTCCATGGACCCAATCATAATGGGATAAGACCATATAAACAAGATAATGGAAAAAGTTGGAAAGACATGTAGTGTAATACCCTACCAATATAAAATGAACAACAAGAAGAGAGCTATAGTGGACAGAGAGGGCTTGGCAAGTGATGAAGAAGAGGTAGATGATCTTCAGGCTATGGAGAAGATTGAGAAAATACTGTGTGTAACATATGAAAGGAAAACATGAGGTTCAGGGTAAAAAACATAAGGTAAAAATCCAATCTAGATCATCGTCAGTCTGGAACCTACAACCTCATGTGCGACTAATACACTAGAAAAAAAACTAGTGTTTAGACAACCGAATTTTAGTGGAAGAAAAGCAACAGGACAAGGATCCAATCAAGGAAAATCAACCGGGGGAGAAATTTCAGAAAGTGATAGTCAATTTTCTACATCGTGTGGAGGCAATAGTTCAACAAAACTCAAAATGGCAAGACATGATCCCACGATCATATTACCAGAATTTTGGGGAGAGGCATTACAGGACCCTGAAAAACACTTATTCATTAGTGAGAAGATATGGGAAGAAAAGAAGATCACAGATAAGGATAAAAATCTTGCATAGTTAGATATCACACTAAGAGACCTCGCATTAGACTGATACATGAGCCTATATGTAAACAATCCATAGGGAGTACCAAAGACTATCGTAGACGTGAAAAAAATACTGGTAAATGAATTTCAGAAGCCCAACTTAGAATACCAATACATGAATGAAATGATTGAAATCAAGAAGAAACTAGGTGAGTCTATTTGGAATATTTATCAGAGGTTCAAACGTCTGAAAGGTAAGTTGAAATATCCAATTACTGACATGAAAAATAGGCACTTATTTGTAAACTCGTTGTTACCACACTTGAAATACCCGTTAAGACAACATAAGTTCCAAACTCAGGTAGAAGCTCTGCAGACATCCCTGCAACTAGAAGAGAACCAGTATCATCAAACATATCCAACAATAGAGGAGATGAAGGAGGATTTGAAGAATATAACACTTCAACTTAACTAGAATAGGGTCAAAGAGAAAAGAGAAGTTGTTTGGTGTACGCTATGCATGAAAGAAGGACACCATAAGAACGAATGTCCAACTTTGCGTAATATATGGAAATAGGAGTACCAAACCCTTTTACAATAGGAGGACCATGGTACAATATTTTTAAAATGAATGGGCATGATCCATGTCATTGTCCAATGATGCAAAAGTATAAGACGGTACCCAAAATCTCATATTGCAATTTTTGTGAATCAGTGGGTCATGGTGATAAGGATTGTAGAATGATGGAGTTGATGATAGAAATAAATTAAGATACTTATAGGGTGCAAGAATAAATGATGACAGGAAAAATTGTGCCTTATTTCATCTAGGTACCACCACCATACAACAATGCGCAACAATAATAAAACAATGTGCAGTTGTAGTACAATAATGCACAACCACAGTATAACCCCGTGCAGTATAACCAGGTATCCCAGTACAATGCACCATGAGGAGATCGAGGTCGGCACATGGGTGGAGGATGAGGTAGAAGAGGATTTGGAAGAGGTAGAGGACCAATAGTGTGCCACAACTTCCAACAACCAGGACATTATGTAGGGGATTGTCCACTTCCACTAACGACATGTATGTACTATCGTGCAACAGACCATGACATAGAAAACTGCCCAACACTCTTGGGAAAGATCCAGGAAAAAAGGAACCAGAACAACTAGAATGTCCAATGTATTTCTGTAGAAGCCAGGGATGATGGGAGAAAAATCAATATAGTCACTCGAGGAGGAGCCAAGACAGGAACTAATGTAGCAAGACAAGATCCAGTTCAACACCAATGGGTTAAGAAGAATATTGAGCCATAGAATCAGTTTGACGCGTGAAAAGAAAATGAAACATTTAAGAAGGCCAGACATGATTTTCTCAAGCAGAATGTTGCATATACATCAGTCATGTAGCAAACTCAGAACCCAACAATGTACGAGATGCCATCCTCAATGGACCATACAAATGAAGGACAACCTTTAGAGAAAGTAAGTACCATAAAGAATTTTATGCAATCCTGTGTTAAGTTATTGAATGATCCATCATTTGTTAAAGTCTTAAAAAATCTGCTAGAAAGATGCAACACACAGGTAGAAGGGAATTTACAACAAAAAACAGTCAATCATCTCCATACAAGAAGAAGGACAAACAAAGAATTCAGACTAAATGCTAATATTGGGGATTTCAATATTGGATATATTTAATTGACTTAGGCTATGAATTAAATGTCTTACCTAAGAAGACATGGCAGTGTATGAGAGAACCCACACTAGGCTATTCACCTATCTAGTTGAAACTAGCAAATCAACACAGAGTGTTACCAATTGGAAGGCTTAAAGGTTTGAGAATATATTTGGATGGGGTGCGCACTAAGACATATTTTGAAGTGATAGAGATAGTAGATGGCACAACACCTTACCCAACATTACTTGTATTGGATTGAGTATTTGATAACCGAGCTATAATCAACTTGAAGACAAGAAAAATGACTTTTGAATCAAGCGAATTGTTAGATTTATGGGCTGACCCGGGTTCTAAATATAGGATTACCAACAACCCTTCTACCATCGACCCATCTAGATACCAGAAGGAAACATAGCACACAAAGTGAATTGCACAGTCTCACTCGAGATGGCTTCAATGGGTGGCCACAGGACTCAGGTGTCTGCAACCATGGGATGGGATGTGCTTCTTTCTCAAGGCCATTAGATCTACTCAATTTCTCGGCCTCGAGTACCCATTTAGTATGCTAACCCTAGTTGAATCTTAGTTCTAACCAGTGACACAACTATTCCAGCAAATCTTCATTAACCATTATAACAACATATACACAATGACATATATTCATTTACTACAACATAAATTTCAGATCTAAATAATAACTATGACATTCATCCCTTTAGTGTTATTCTAAAGATTTCATTAGTTTATCCTTAGTGCACAATATTATTTCCTTTATCAATTTAACATGTTCATCATAAAACTCATTAATGAAAATATAATCACAAGTACTACAAACATTCACACATAACCCAAATATATCGTGGTTCACCCCCTCTTGGGGCTACGTCCACAAATATGAGTCGCTTTAGTTCTTTATTAATCTTCATGCAAAATCCAGTGCCGCGCATTGTACAATTCTTCCTCCATTACAATCGATCTCCACAGATCATTATAGTCTTCACAAAACTTAGAACTACTCTTCGAACATGCATAGACTAACAACATCTAGGACTCAGAACAAAAATGAGAACTTCTAACCAACCAACCAACCAACCCTTTCTACAGTCCTAATACATTCTACTTATACCAAAAATGGGACAAAGCCCTTACAAAAACCCCAACCCTAATTGGATTAGGTTTGTACACATTCCAACTTACTCAATCTCATATCATCCATGATCTAACTGTTCTCCAAGTCGGAACATGTCCACTTTCCAACTTCTCCGCAACAGTTTTTCCACTTTGTAACTACTTTTCCTCGGTGCTAGTTTTTTCTATTTTTGGTGCTAGTTTTCCTATGTTTCTAGCATGCTCCCCATTTTCTAGTGCTTCCTTGATTCCTTCAAAACTTCCTTGATTTTCTCCCAAAATTGTCCTGCACTAACAGGCCCCCAACACTGACACCATGACTCATCCCGAGTCACTCACTGGCTCCTGCATATTTCACTACCTGTGTCAGTGCTTTCATACATCTCTACTACTTATCAGAATTGACCCTGAGCCAGGTTTCTCTCTTTTGCCATGGCTTCTACCATCTATGTGGTGACTGGAGGTTTCAATATTTCTCCCTCCTCCAAGCCTATCTATTCCACTTTTGATTTTTTTGCGTCGATCTACATGACCAACTGCTTAGCCTTTTCCTGTAGAGGCTCCAATTAAGCCTGCCTTGCAATCTTCTCTACCTACAATGCCTTTTCTTCTGATTATAGACTCTTCATTTATGTAGCTATCTTAATTTTTTCAGGCAATGACGTCGTATTTTTTCTTTGTTTCAATTATGCCATTACTACGTGGACCCTATCCTCCTTTCCTTGCAGCTCCTGCAAGCTTCCATCTTCTTGTAATTGTGTCCACAATTGGCCACTTTTCTCCAACAACTTTGTCATCTTATGTTTAGCCTGCGATATATTCTTCACAAGTTTTATTGCGTCTTGATCTCGTTGTACACTTATTTATGGAGTAGTGGGTATTGCACGCTCCTCCAAATCCTTTATTTGGCTCTTATATTGCTCCAAATCTAGAGCTATTTTCTTCATCTTTTCCTCGAATGATACTTCCTCTGATCCTGTGTTGTCCATGATAGTTTGAAACACTGTGGCAATGCGTTTCTCCATATCTTCTATCTTCTGTTGCGCTAACTTCTTATCCTGCCCTTCTTGGATAATTGCTTCCTTCAATGTTATGTTCTCCTCTTGTGATGTCTATAAATTTGTCACATCTGACCTTTCCCTAGACTGTATTTCTTGTGTGACACTGATCTGCAATTTGTAAAACACCTTTGTCAGTATCTTGGGAAATGCCAAGTCCAATATATCTATCTCCTTTAGAGGCTTGTGTGCCTCCTCCTTGTCAATTTACAACATCTCAGGTGTTATCATGAAATTTTTGCTCCCCTGCGCTATGATCTGCATTATTTCCCCTACTGGAATTCCTTCCATAGTATTTATTGGTGTGTCTTTATGTCGGTACTCTACTTTGATCTTTAAATGTTCCATCACAGTTTTTTTCTCCTGTACCTACTCAATAATTGAAGCCCTATTCTTCTCGACATTCTCCCAAGACTCTAATAGCCGATCTTCAATGGTTGTAGCTAATAATTTGACATCATCTATTGTTAGTGATGTGTGAGGTGGTGTCCTATGGGCCTTCACCTTCTTCCTTGAGCCACTTTCTTGCTCTCATGTTCTCTTATTTGGGGAATCTATTGGCTCTGATGTCTCTGGCATGTCTGTATCCACCCCTGTCTCCTATCGAACTTCTTCTTCAACAAGTATATATTGTGTCTCTGTCCTCACTTCTACTATGCATAGTTGTTCGCTTGTATATAACAGTGTCTACCATATGCGCGGTGGATCCTTTGTGGAACCACCCTGTGGTTTCTTCTGCATCCTTCATTTCTTTTGAGGTGGGCTTCTTTCCACAAATTGTCCTTGTGTTGTATTATTCTTTTTGCTCGCACCATTTCTGCATGTTTGTTGCGCAAGGATTGTTATGTCATGTGTTTGAGTTTGTATTGTTGGCACTCTCCTTGGAATTAGTGGCACCTTCCATTCATCAAGCCAATCCTGGACCTACGTTTGGATATCCTATGTTGTCACACAGTAGCTCAGTAGTAACCATTCCTTCTCTAGATCCCTCTTCGCCTGCAACCACATACTATGGCGCATGGCCTAAAAATTAGCAATATGTCCAAACTCTTGGACTATCTTAGGCGACATCCTCCATGTGTTGGATAAGTGATCCTGGATCTTTGAAAGGTACAACGCAAATGTATCATTGTTCACCTTCTTCTTCTTTGGGTATGTTGTGCTCCTTAAGGAAGTGTATCGGGCTACACCACACTTTCTTAATCTCTGAATAAACATCATATATATTGGTTATTTCCAACCTACAAGTGCAATGAGGATGATTATCCATGAGTAGTGGAATTCAGAGCTCTAGTATTGTGTATCCTTATAGTCTTCTAGGAAGGAATTGAGAAAATAATGGGCCCAAATCATCAAGCTCCTCTTTGTGCACTGCACTACAGTCATTACCACCTTTGCTGGCAATTATTCCTTCTTGCATTTCCACATTAGCTTACATGCTAACAACCTTGTAGAGAATCTTATCGCCAGATCATTTATGTCATTGATCTTGATCCCCCTATTCCCTCTATCTGTGCCATATTTTTCCTTAATTTCATCAGAAATGACCTTTGCCTTAGTCTTGTCCTCCAGATACTGTTTTGGCTTCTGCAAATCCATGGGTATCCCAATAATTGTTTCTATTAAGTCTACATTGATAAGCACTGGCCTATCCATCCATAAGAAACCTCCATGCACCCTTACTAGGAGTTGTTTCACACATCCATTGATGTATTTACCGCACTCAAAGTGCGGTATATTTAACAAGTTCATTATCCCTATGTTATAGAGCCCCACGATCCACTGCACAGACTCCAACAATGAAACACTTGATGGGCCCTCTCCTTTACATTCCACCTATTTTTGTTGCACCAAATCTGAGAATTTGACGGTATCTTCTACCTCATGGTCAGAATACCTTATATTGTTCACACCTCCTATCATTTCATCATCCCCTTTCACTCCATTCGATATCTTTGGAATTACAATTGTCTATTCTTCCTATGCGTAGGATATCCATTATGCACTTATTTTGGCCTGAGCTTTCTTTTTTCCTCGCGGGGATGACACCCCGACCTCAGGTACACCCTCTTTCTTTGTTTCTTGTTTTTTATCCGACTCTAGGCCATGTTGCGTTGACCCCATGGGTTTTTCTTCATACTGTGGCCCTTTTCTTCTCAAAATTGTTATCACATATAGTTGTCAAGGGAAGCAGGTCAACCTAGACCTTTTTTGTACAAGAAAATTC
This sequence comes from Picea mariana, assembly GCA_032191745.1. Lineage (NCBI taxonomy): Eukaryota > Viridiplantae > Streptophyta > Pinopsida > Pinales > Pinaceae > Picea > Picea mariana. Next base: position 6,977 of record JASDQU011376525.1, read on the forward strand.
CAAACGCATCATTCAAAGCAACTCATTTTGGGCTTAAAATACAAGTAGCGGGCAGGTTCAGTTTTCAACGACAGAGATCTCCTGTGAAGTTCAGTTTAGCGACCCTTGGGAATTCTTAATTATAAAGTGGCACGAGGTTTAGTGCTAGATAAAAGTACTAGAATTAAAAATCAAGTGTCGCGTGTCCTTCTCTAGCAGACAAGCACAATTTACTTCAGAGTTCGAGTTTCGAGTGTTTTGGCACTTATCCTCTCGATTTTATCTAAAATGTTTTCCCTGGAATGCACAGATCTATACTGCACATCTAGGCCATCAATAGTCAAGGTTTTATCTCAGCATAGCGATGTCAGGCCGCCACGTCAGTTTCAGGAGATCATCCTCTGGGAGGTGTTCTTGTGCAAGCGCCAAGATTAGCGCCATCTACAAGTGTGGTTAGAAAGATCCTAAAGTTGGCAGGTAGATAAACTTTGGCGGGGGCACTAAATTGGCAGGGCTACGCAGATCACGGAACATGACTAGATCAACGACCATGCTTCATTGTGGGGACGCAACATGCTCAAACGATAAAATTTTTTAGCAGTCCCACAATTGAAACCATGATATTACGAAAGAGCTATGTGGTGGAAGGTGGTGAATTGTGGGCTCAAAAGTGGTGCAAATCCAAACCGCTTATGACGGCCCCCCAATCATGTGCTTATATAACGACAAATCTGAGAGCAACATGTGGTCTCCCCCTAGGTATTAAGCCTCACCCCGATCCCAAGATGAGATCAATTAAGAAAAGAGGGACTGGTAGTTGAAACCTCAGCTCAGTCCAATAAATAGAAAGCATGGATGGATCCAGACGAGGTTTGTAGTCATATTGTAATGTAGGTTTGATTACAGTATTGTTGTGACTAGTTTCAGTCAGTTTCTTTGTTATCTTGTTTCTTCTTATGTTGAAATTCTCTTGCATGGGGGATCTAGACGAGTTTTTATAGTCACATTGTAATGGAGGTTTGATTATTATGTTACTGTGATATATTTCAACGTCTGAAACTTAAGTTGAAGAGTGCTCTTGTGCCTGAGTTTTTCTTCACCAAGCTGCTTGAAAGTCGGATGCCCATGGCATACTTGTTCACATTTCTCACTAAGTCTTGTCTTTTCTCACATTTAACCTTAAACCACTGACTAAAGTTAATGAGGACCTCATTTCCCTATGCATTGCTTGTCCAGTTTTTGTGTTAAAACATTCTTGTACTAAGTTTTCTCCATTTGACCTCCATTTATAAACCTACCTCCACAAACATTTTGATGGGTAATGGGATTATCCTCTTGCAATCAGAGGGTTATTCTCAATTCTAACATTAATGGCACCATTTCCGAGGATGAAAATGAAGAAATATTCCCTGGGAGAACGACAACGATCAGATCCGATCTTTGATGGTGAACAAAGACTAGACACATTCGGACTGCATATCATTCACCTGACGACTCCATGGTTAAATAATCCAGTGGTGACTCCATAGTTTTAAAAAGTCATATATTTAGATGGAAGCCATCTTGGCTTGGAGGTTTTCTCCTTTTTATTTCTCTGGTGTTCCTGGTTTTCTAAATGTTGTTCCTACTGTAGATGAGTGGGGTGATTTCTTGCCCAGTTTATAGAACATAGAGATGACAACCCTGCTGAGCATTTGCTTGAGTTTCATGAAATCATGGATTGGTGGGGAATACATCATGAAGATGTATTAATGAAGATTTTCATGTACTCATTAGAGGGATATTCTCGTGAGTGGTATCGATCCTTGCCCCCTACTAGCATCTCCTCCTTCGAAGAGTTTCATGCAGATTTCAATATTCGTTGTCAAAAGTTTTATTCCTCTCAATTAATTTTTCATAGTTGTTGTGAGGAGTATAAAGACTATGTTCAAGATATAATTGATTCTTATGAATCCTGTGAGAGTGAAGAAGATTCCTTCGATGAGAAATCAACTCTTTCTCTTCCCTATTCATCTTCATCAGATGAAAGTTTTGTTTGTTTCTCTTATGAAGAAAATGCAGAGGATATTTATGTTCTTGAAACAAATGTTTTTGACAATCATGCTTATGATGAAGAAGTTATTTTAAATAATGACCAACAAAAAACAATTTTTGATGAATATCCCAACAAAGATGATGAAGAGCAGAGATTTTTCATGGTTTCTTTAGAACCTCGTAGCATGGTTCTTGTATATGATAATTATAGATCTGGTCCTTGGGAGAGCCATGAAGGAGAAATGGAAGAGCTAAATGTGCATCTTATCTCATCTCCAACAATTATAAATGAGTAGCATGTTAAAGAGAAACATCCATTCATTTATATACATGAGGAGATGTCTTGTCATTAGCTAGCAGATGTTACCAAAGAAGACAAAGGAGAAGTGGATCAACAACCTGCATCATATTTCACTCAATTGTGCTTGCCACAGACATTCAACCAAATGTGAGCAGTTGTAAAGTAGAGCAGGAATTTTGTTACCCATCTTATAAGTTTTATCACCTATTTTATGACCCTATGGGGGAGCACATGGAGTTGCATTTCCTCCATGTATTGAAGCCTTCAAGTTTTATTTTATCTTCATCATTAGGAGGAAATATGAAGAATGTAATTAATTTTTTGTCACCGTTTCATTGTCCCTTGCTAATCAGTGACAGAGTAAATAAGTTTCCAGTTAGGAAGTTACTTGAATGGCTATGGTGGAAGTTTTTTTTCACCTAACACGTTGGAAAAAATCAGTTAGGGTAGGATTGTACATAAATAAGCTCCTTCTGGAGAACGTGTGTTTGATTTATTTTTGTAAGTAGAGTAGTGTACATGTCAGCCTTTTGTCCTCCACAAGATTTATTCGAGATCGACTCCACAACCCAACAGCTAAGGCACTGGAACTGGGCGTTCTTGGCAGCTCTCAGGGAGCATCCCATCCCCTATGGAGCCAAATGTTATCACATATAGTTGTAAAGGGAATAAATTTGACCTAGTCCTTTGTTACATAGGAAACGTCCAAACGCAACATTCAAAGCATCCCATTTCAGGCTTAAAATACAAGCAGCGAGAGGGTTCAGTTTTCAACGGCAGAGATCCCCTGTGAAGTTTATATTAGCGACCTTCGGGCATTCAGAATTATACATTTGCGCAATTTTTAGTGCCAGACAGAAGCCCTAGAATTAAAAATCAAGCATCATGTGTCCTTCTCCAGCAGACGGACACGATTTACTTTGGAGTTTGGGTTTCGGGTGTTTTGGCACTTCTCCTCTCGATTTTCTCTGAAATGATTTTCCCGGAATGCAAAGATCTCTTTCGCTCATCTAGGCCATCAACGAATAGGGTTTTAGCTTCATATCTCTTTGGCGCTCTGGAAAATTCTCGATCAACAGCTCCTTCGTCCCCTCGCTCCTGAGTAAGCAAATCTTTTTCGTGTGTCTGTCTCCAGCGGACAATCATGATTTGCTTCGCCATTTCGGATTTCAGGATTTTTGGCTCCTCTCTTTTTGGTTTCCTTTGGAAAACATTCCCACGGAGTGCATGGATCTCTTTCGCGTGTCCTCCTAGATCCAGTGGCTCAGATCTACTCCGGACTCAGGAGCTTTGACCTTCCCACTCCCTCCTTGTTTGCAAATTCCTGAAGTGTTTCTACTGTGGGTTTTAGTTCTTTCACCACATGTCCATATGGCATTGACACATGGCACTCATTTTAGGCCAACAAATCACTCTGGAAGAGTGTCACTCTAGGATTTTTCCATCCAGAGCAAGCACATTTCTCGAAGCCTGGAGCCCCGAAGTACCAAAATATTTAAATGATAAAAGCATCTTAATCCAGGTTTAATTAGTGATAAGCACATGCTAATCACTTCGCAAGTTCGGCACTCTGGGAGTTATATGCACTTTTCATTCAAAATCTCTCAAACTCCGAAGTGCCAAAGATACTTGGCACCCATAAGTTCTGACACGTGGCGCTCATCCGTTAGTGGCATGTGGCATCCATCTAGCACTAACAACATGGCACTCATTTCAATCATTTTTGGACATGTCTTCAGCCTATTTTTGAGTGACACATGTCACCCCTCCATCCACGACATGTCAACATAGAGACGTCAGGTCGCCACATCAGTTGCGGGAAATCATCCTCCAGGAGGTGTTCTTGTGCAAGTGCTAAGATTAGCGCCATCTCCAAGTGTGGTTAGAATGATCCTAAAGATGGCATGCAGATAAACTTTGGTGGGGGCGCTAAATTGGCAGGGCTTCCTAGATCACGGAACATGGCTAGATCAACGACCATGCTTCATTGCGGGGACGCAACATGCCCAAACGATAAAATTCTTGATCGATCCCGCAATTGAAACCATGGTATCACGAAAGAGCTATGTGGTGGAAGGTGGTGAATTGCAGGCTCAAAAGTGGTGTGGATCCAAACCGCTTATGACGACCCTGCAATCATGTGCTTATATAGCGACAAATATGAGAGTAGCACATGGTCACCCCCTAGTCATTAATCCTCACCCCGATTGCAAGGAGAGGTCAATTAAGAAAAGAGGGATTGGTAGCTAAAACCTCAACTCAGTCCAATAAATAGAAAGCATGGAGGGTTTGGTCGTGGAGACAGATCTATCAGTCTGAGGTACCATGATGGATGGTTTTTCCTCTAGGCCCATGTTGACCTGATATTGCGTTTGATAGAAGAATACAAGCACATTATGACATAAGGAGTTGCGGAAAAAAGGCTTTGAATGAAATGTCTAGATCACACTCCTGGCAGTTGTGAACTGATCCAATTATAAATAGATCAGTTCAAGTTTTTGTAGAGGTTGTCAACTGGTTGAGTAGAGCTCCCTATTTTGTAATATTTTGATAACAGAGTTGTTCTCTGGTTTTGTATTAGACTTGAGACTTTCACTTGAATAGAAGCCAATTTCTTTCATCATCTTGTTTAATATTTATTGAAAACACTCATGCATGGAGGATCCAAACGAGGGTTGTAGTCGTATTGTAATGTAGGTTTGATTACAGTATTGTTGTGACCAGTTTCAGTAAATTTCTTTGTTATCTTGTTTCTTCTTATGCTGAAATGCTCATGCATGGAGGATCCAGACAAGTTGTTATAGTCACATTGTAATGGAGGTTTGACTATTATGTTACTGTGATATATTTCAGTGTCTGAAACTTAATTCCAAGAGTGCTCTTGTGCCTGAGTTTTTCTTCACCAAGCTACTTGAAAGTTGGATGCCCATGGCATACATTTTCACCTTTCTCACTAAGTCTTTCCTCTGCTCACCTTTAACCTTAAACCACTGACTAAAGTTAATGAGGACCTCATTTCCCTATGCATTTCTTGTCCAGTTTTTGTGTTAAAACATTCTTGTACTAAGTTTTGTCCATTTGACCTCCATTCATAAACCTACCTCCACAAAACTTTTGATCAGTAATGGGCTTATCCTCTTACAGTCTGAGGGTGATTCTTAGAGCTAACATTAATGGCGTCATTTCTGGGGACAGAAATGAAGAATTCTTCCCTGGGAGAACGAAAAGATCAGATGTGATCTTTGATGGTGAACAAAAACCAGACACATTCAGACTGCATATCATTCACCTGGCATCTCCATGGTTAAATAATCTAGAGGTGACTCCACAGTTTTAAGAAGTCATATTTTCAGATGGAAGCCATCTTGGCTCGGAGGTTTGATCCTTTTAATTTCTCTGTTGTTCCTAGTTTTCCAAATGTTGTTCCTACTATAGATGAGTGGGGTGATTTCTTGCCCAGATTTAGAGAACATAGAGATGACAACCCTGTTGAGCATTTGCTTGAGTTTCATGAACTCATGCATTATTGGGGAACACATCATGAGGATGTATTAATGAATATGTTCATGTACTCATTAGAGGGAGATGCTTGTGAGTGGTATCGATCCTTTCCCCCTGCTAGCATCTCCTCCCTCGAAGAGTTTCATGCAACTTTCAATATTCATGGTCAAAAGTTTTATTCCTCTGAGTTAATTTGTCATAGTTGTTGTGAGGAGTATAAAGACTATGTTCAAGATATAATTGATTCTTATGAAGGCTATGAGAATGAAGAAGATGCCTTGGATGAGGAATAAACTCTTTCTCTTCCCTATTCATCTACATCAGATGAAAGTTTTGTTTGTTGCTCTTATGAAGAAAATGCAGAGGATATTTTTGTTCTTGAAATAGATGTTTTTGACAGTCCTGCTTATGATGAATAAGTTATTTCAAATAATGACCAAAAACAATCAATTTTTTATGAATATCCTAGCGAAGATGATGAAGAGAAGAGATTTTTCATGATTTCTTTAGAACCTCGTAGCATGGTTCCTGTATATGATAATTATGGATCTGATCCTTGGGAGAGCCATGAAGGAGAAATGGAAGAGCTAAATGTGCAACTTATCTCATCTCCAACAATTATAAATGAGCAACATGTTAAAGAGAAACATCCATTCATTTATATACATGAGGAGATCGCTTTCCATCAGTTAGCAGATGTTACCAGAGAATGCAAAGGAGAAGCAGATCAACATCCTCCATCTTCCTTTCACTCAATTGTGATTGTCATATACATTCAACTAGATGTGAGTAGTTGTAAAGCAGAGCGTGATTTTTGTTACCCATCTTATAGGTTTTATCACCTATTTTATGACCCTGTGGGGGAGTACGTGGAGTTGCATTTCCTCCATGTATTTAAGCCTTCAATTTTTATTTTACCTTCATCATTAGGAGGAAATCTGAAGAATGTAATTAATTTTTTGTCACGGTTTCATTGTCCCTTGTTGATCAGTGACAGAGTAAATAAGTTTTTAGTTAGGAAGTTACTTGAATGGATATGGTGGAAGTTTGCTTTCACCTAGCACATTGTAAAAAATCAGTTAGGGTAGGATTATACATAAATAAGATCCTTCTAGAGAATGTGTGTTTGCTTTATTTTTGTAAGTAGAGTAGTGTACATGTCATCTTGTTGTCTTCAACAATATGTATTCAAGCTCGAATCGACAACCCAACAGCTAAGGCACTGGAACTGTGCATTTTTGGCAGCTCCCAGGGAGCATTCCATCCCCCGTGGAGCCAAATGTTATCACATATAGTTGTCAAGGGCATAAAGTTGACCTGGTCCTTTGTTGCACAGGAAAGATCCAAATGCAGCATTCAAAGCAGCCCATTTCGATCTTAAAATAAAAGCAGTGGGAGGGTTCAATTTTCAACGACAGAGATCCCTTGTGAAGTTCAGATTAGCAACCCTCGGACATTCAAAACTATAAATTTGCACAAGGTTTAGTGCCATACAGAAGCCCCAGAATAAAAAATAAAGCGTCACGTGTCCTCCTCCAGTAGACGAGCATGATTTACTTTGGAGTTGGGGTTTCAGGTGTTTTGGCACTTCTCCTCTCGATTTCCTCCAAAATGATTTTCACGAAATGCAAAGATATCTTTCATGCATCTAGCCCATCAATGGTCAGGTTTTCATCTTCATAACTCTTTGGCGCTCTAGACAACTCTTGGTCAATGGCTCTAGTGTTCCCTCGCTCCTGAGTACATGGATCTTTGTCGCATGTCCGTCTCTAGCGGACGATCATGATTTGCTTCGCCATTTCGGGTTTCAGGATTTTTGGCTCCTCTATTTTTGGTTTCCTATGGAACACATTCCCACGGAGTGCATGGATCTCTATCGCATGTCCTCCCAAATTTAGCAGCTCAGATCTACTCCGGACTCTGGAGATTCAGCATTCCCGCTCCCTCCTTGTTTGTAAATTCCTGAAGTGTTTCTATTACTAGTTTTAGTGCTTTCGCCACCTGTCCATATGGTGCTAACACGTGGCACTCATTTCAGGACAATACATCACTCTGGAAGAGTGTCACTCCGGGAGTTTTCCATCCAGATCAAGCACAATTCTCCAAAGCTCGGATCCCCGAAGTCCTAAAATATTTGAATGATAAAAGCATCTTAATCCAGCTTTAATTAGTGATAAGCACCCGCTAATCACTTTGCAATTTCTACACTCCAGGAGTTATATACACTTTTCATTCAAAATATTCTGAACTCCGAAGTGTCGAACATACTTGGCACCCATTAGTTCCAATGTGTGGTGCCCATCTGTTAGCGACACGAGGCATCCATCTAGCACTGACAACATGGCACTCATTTCAAGCATTTTTGGACATGTCTTCAGCCTACTTTTGAGTGACACATGTCACCCCTCCATCCATGACATGTTAGCATAGTGACATCAGTCCGCCATGTCAGCTACGGAAGATCATTCTCTAGGAGGTGTTCTTGTTCAAGCGCCAATATTAGCGTCATCTCCAAGAGCGGTTAGAATGATACTAAAGTTGGAAAGAGGATAAATTTTGGTGGGGGTGCTAAATTGGCAGGGCTACCCAGATCACGGAACACGACTAGATCAATGACCACACTTCATTATGGGGACGCAACATTCTCAAATGATAAAATTATTGAGTGGTCTCGTACTTGAAACCATGGTATTACGGAAGAGATATGTGGTGGAAGGTGGTGAATTGTGGGCTCAAAAGTGGTGTGAATCCAAACCACTTATGATGGCCCCACAATCACATGCTTATAAAGTAACAAATCCAAGAGCATCATGTGGTTTCCCCCCAGGCGTTAAGCCTCACCCCGATCCTGAGGAGAGATCAATTAAGAAAATAAGGAGTGGTAGTTGAAACCTCAACTCAGTCCAATAAATAGAAAGAATGGAAGGTCTACCCGTGGAGACATAGCTGTCAGCCTGAGGTACCATGATGGATGATTTTTCCTATAGGCCCATGTTGATATGAGATTGTGTCTGACAGAAGAATACATGCACAGTCTGACAGAAGGAGTCGCAGACAAAAGGATTTGAATGGAATGGACAGATCACACTCCTGGCAATTGTGAATTGATCCGATTATAAATAGATAAGTTCAAGTTTTTGTAGAGGCCGTCAACTAGTTGAGCAGAGCTCCCTATTTTGTAATATTTTATAACAGAGTTGTTCTCTGGTTTTGTATGAGACTTGAGACTTTCACATTAATAGAAGCCAATTTCTTCCATCATCTTGTTTAATCTATGCTAAAAACACTCGTGCATGGAGGATCTAGACGAGGGTTGTAGTTGTATTCTAATGTAGGTTTGATTACAGTATTGTTGTGACCATTTTCAGTCAGTTTATTTGTTATCTTGTTTCTTCTTATGTTGAAATGCTCATGCATGGAGGATCCAAACGAGTTGTTATAGTCGCATTGTAATGTAGTTTTTATTATTATGTTACTGTGATATATTTTAGCGTCTGAAACTTAAGTCCAGGAGTGATCTTGTGCCTGAGTTTTTCTTCACCAAGCTGCTTGAAAGTCGGATGCCCATGGTAGACTTGTTCACCTTTCTCACTAAGTCTTCCTTCTGCTCACCTTTAACCTTAAACCACTGACTGAAGTTAATGAGGACCTCATTTCCCTATGCATTGCTTGTTCAAGTTATGTGTTAAAACATTCTTGCACTGATTTTTTTCCATTTGACCTCCATTCATAAACTTACCTCCACAAAAATTTTGATGGGTACTGGGCTTATCCTCTTGCATTCTGAGGGTGATTCTTGGTGCTAACATTAAACATGTAGGAATTTATTCTTTTTGCATCTTCCTTGGGCCGCTCGACCTCCTACGATGGGTTTTCTTCCTCCTCCAACTGAGTGTTATGTGGCTCATACTCTGGCATATGTATTTCATCCACATCGACTATTGTCAGCATGCCCTATGTCCCTGTTTGCGTCACTCGAGCGCTGCTTCTTGTGTTTTGACCAGCCCTACTCGACGCTCCAACTTGTGGTGGTGACATCTTTCTAGAATCCAAATTGTGGTGCTACAAATCTCAACCTGTTGTCTTCCTTGCGCTTAGGGTTCACTCTTCGTTCTTCTCCTTAGCTAAAAACAAAAATGACTGCATTTTCCCCTTTTTTTCTGACTTTATAGTGGGATGATGTACTGACAGTGGTTTTGCACTAACATTTTTCAATTTTTCTCGTGTGCTACACTTTTGTACCTGTCAACTACTATCTAGCGCGCAGTGTCTTCAGCACTAGTTTTTTTGCGGCACACTGTTAATGCTAACAATTCTATTACATCAAAACCTTCTAGTATTCTCCTATCTTTTTGTATTTTTGTTACATTTATTCTTTTGATGGATTTTTGTCTTTTTCTTCTAACGTCTACTATATACAATATGTACAATCATACCTCCTTTTTCTGTTTTTACCTTAGGTTGTTAGGTAGATTGTCTTGATACAGCTTCAATCGACTGCCATTGACTAGTCCTCTGATATTCTTCCCTGCAAGATCTTTCAGTTGCACATCACCTCCATTTGTGATGGCCTCTACCTGATAAGGCCCTAACTAGTGCATATTGAACTTCCTAGGGTGTTGTAGATACCTGCTGTTATAGAGGAGAACTAGATCTCCTTCCTTAAGATTTTATTCTCTATGTGTCTATCATGCCAATATTTGTCCTTCGCTTTTTTTATTTCCTGGTAAAATCCTGCTAGAATTCTATATTCTTCCATCTCCATCAACTGATCCAATCTTTCATGCGCAACACCTTCTTCCTTCATGTTGGTGATCATTGCAATGCACATACTAGGTACTAAATAATCCAATGGAACCATTGCTTCCTTCCCATACACGAGTCTGAATGGTGTATGTCCTGTGAGATTCTTGCATGTAGTCATGTAAGCCCATAAAATTGCTAATACCTTCAAATCCCAATCATCCCTATTCACATTGAAAATATTTGGCAATGCATTTTCTAGAATATTGTTAAAAGATTCTACTTTACCATTTGTCTGGGAATGGTAAGGTGTGCTCTTCTGATGATGTATCTTGAATTCTATTGTCATAGCTCTGATTGTACTGTTAATAAAATGAGTTCCCTGATCACTCAACAAAATTCTGGGACATCCAAATCTGATCACCACTTTCTCAAAGAGAAACTACGTTGCAGTTTCTGCGCTACAATCCTTTACTGGGGCTGCTTCTGCCCATCTGATTAAGTATTTTATCGTAGTGATGATGTATCTGGCTCCTTACCTCCTTGCTGGTGGGTTAATGGGTCCAATGAAATCCACAACCCATTTATTAAATACATGTAACGTTACTTGAAGCAGAAGTGGCATTTCATCCCTTTTGGATGGTTTTTCCACCCTCTGAAAGACATCACAGGTCCGAAAGTACTCCTTTGCATCCTTATTTACTGTAGGCCACCATAATCCTATGCGCGACACCTTCTGTGTTGTAGGATTTCTTGCATATTTACCTCCAACTATACATTCATGTGCTTCTGCTAACACCATGGAGTGTTCATGCTCCATCACACATCTTCTCAGAATTCCATCTATACCTAACTTGTATAAATGACCTTGTTATCCCCTAGCCTAGGGATAAATAAGGATATTATGTCTCGAGGCCCACAAGTCCTAGACATGGAGTACCAAGAGCCATATTGACTTGATATTGGCCCTGGAAGTCCCATCCTTCTTCTTCTTCAGCGCCTCCACCTTTTTAGCAGCAACAACATCTATCCCATCGGCTTGGTCCTTCAGCAGCAGTAGGTCTTGCTCTATGAGGTAATTAGTCTAGGTATCATGGTATGTGTCACTCTAATTCTCAAAACATTTGAATATGTGCATTTAATTATGTTTACTTCTAACGTGTTCTGGGACCTTATGCCTTTCCACTTGTCCACACTTGGGGGGAATGACAAAATGCCCTAGTAAGTTGGTTCCCATAGGGCTTGAGTTGCCACTGGGTGTGTTCATGAAATGCCATCGTTCGTTCCCACCATACTTACCACTTTTCATCTTTTCCCCTCTCATCCATCAAATACATTGGTTCAGGCATTAGGTTTTCCAAGCTAGCAAAGGGTTGTACCTTACCTTGTGCGAAGAAGGGGATAAAGGCCCAAAGGGTAAAAGTAGTTGGAAAAAGATAAAATCCAAAAGAATGAAACCTTCAAGATGCTTCACCCAGGGATCCCCGAGAAATAAATAAAAGGCTTCTCAGCAAGAAATAGAGACACATATAAAAATAATAAAATCAAGACCTAGTTGGAGGATAGGGGGTCGCATCATGAGCGAGAATATTAGGTCCATGAGCATGTAGTGGTATGACACTACCATTTAGTCATTCACCACACCAATTTAGTGGATCTTAGTGGCATATCCAAGAGAAAGGGGGTCTCATCACGAGCCATCCTTCTCATCTTCATGAAATGCCTGTGGGTAACATTGTCACCACTGGTCACCACCCCAGGGTAGTGTCCCCTAACTAGTATCTTGAAATAAAAAACAATACAATAAAAATATAAAAGGCATGAATGGGCTTGGAAACATTTGCATCCATGACAAGGTGCATATCACCCTCTTCAGAGGCACCCACAAGTAAGCCATACACTCCCTTGTCATCAGTGCACCCATTGCTCAGACATCCCTTACCACCTCATCCACTTACATGGCCTGGAATTGTCTTCATCTGGAAACATCCCACGTCCAATGAAAACTAGACCAATAGGACATCCTAACATTCCCTCCAAACCTGGCTTGTAGAATAGCATAACATATTTGAGCACTTGTCTGGGAAAGGGGGTTTCATGCACATGTTTAAATAACTTGATTATTAGATGTGATTGGCATTGCTATGATCCCTATGACTTATGAGCCCATGGAGGGCATACTTGTTGTTGTTGCAGGGCCACACCCGATGAACAGGTACACATGGGGAGATAATTAGTTCAGACCTCCATAGGGATAAATCCCACCAGATGGATGTTGAGACCCCAGCTGGGAGTAGAGACAGATCATAGGTTTTCACCAGAGAGAGAGGAGGACGTTCCACCAGAGACAGCCTGGCAATCCTAGACCCAAGGGGTCTTTCCCTTCTCACTATTATGTAGGCCTTGAAAGGTCCATGACGTCACCCATGTGACCCATGATGTCAGACAATGTTTTGGACACTTTGGAGGCAGTTGTGTGCCAAGTGGCATGTGTGGTTTGATCCAGAGGCCTTAGGAGGCCTAACGTTTTTCTCCTGGAAGCCAGCGTTTCCCTAAACAAGCCTAACGCCACCCTAAAATGGCATGATGTCACCTTTTTTTTCTTGATTTAGGGTTTTATTATGTCATTTAATGTAAAAACAGGATATTACATGTAAACTGGCCATGTCGGCCTTTTTGACCTAATTCTGGTCATTGAAACTATATAAATAAGGGTTTTTGCCCTTGTGTTTTTCATCATCTTTCACTCACACTTAAGTGAGGTCTGAAATTTGCACCCTAATTAGATTTTCTTGGCTGAAATTTGGTGCGCACTTCTTGAAGGAGGCTATTTTTTATGTTCTTTAGCATTTTTCTTGGTGGAAGCGTTCAACTAGGCCTATTTATAGATGATACTTGGTGAATGTAAGTAAATTTTCTGCAATTCTTATTTATTGAATAGTTATGGTGTATTTAACTTGCATTTATTCTAAGATTATGAAATTGCTAGCTTAAAACCCTAGGAGGATAAAGCACATGTTATTGTTCTTGCCTTAATAACTTTCACCTACTAGATTATTCTAGAAACCCTATTTTCTTGAAGCTTTGTGCTAAGGTCCTTGCCATTGCAACACCCTATCAGATTTTTCTTCATCTAATCATCATCTACTTCATCTTTGAGCTAAAGGAGGAAAACCGCAAGGGCCTAGGGTTACCTACTTCCTAGTGGCCATTTACACCCTAAGGTTTAGTGATTGGAGCCTTAGGCTACCAACACTTCAATCATTGACCTTCTTGTCTATAGCTCTCTTATTATCAATTTGTTCCTTCAAGATTTCCGTTGCTAAAAGAGACTCCATTTACCCTAAAAGCATTGATCTAAGCCTTACAATTGAGTGATTGATGAAATCCACCTTCAAAACGCTTACCTTAATCTCTCTACTAACTATTCCTAACCCTATAATAGACTAATCTACTAACCTACTTGTTGTTGTTACAAAATTAAGCTACAACCATCTATTGCAGCATTAAAAGAACCTAAAAGCAATTGTAAATTTTATTTATACACTGCCTAATTAGCTTCTGACAAATGCTAGTACTTTGTTATTAATGACTGATTATTTTTTGTGATTGTGAAGCTCTTTTAAGGCATTTATTGTGAAGAAATCATATTATAAACATTGTTGTTATAAAATTATGTGTTCTCCATCATACATTAACTAATGATTTTATTAATAAGCTCATGGTTTTATGAAGTACTAACAACAAGTTGTACTTGCAAAAGATATATTTTTCTTGTTGCTTTGTTCTAGGCAGGTACATCTAAGCACTTCATGACTTCATTGGTTAAAACCTTGGGACTTTTTTATCAGTGTGACTTGTGAGAGGGGATAATTTTATAGACACTTTAAACTTTTGCTTCTCAAACCCCCAGGTCACCGGGGACATCTCCCCTAGGCCATCAACCCTAAATATAAAGAGGTATCATGTTGAGGTGGCAGTGATAGGATAACCTCCTATTATGCCAATTTTCATTCCCTTAACCTTTTCCTTTGGAACAAGTGCAAATTGTGCGATAACATTTTGGCATTGTTGTTGGGGAACACTGAGTCAATTCTCCTCAAAGACGACACTTTTCGGTAAGCCTTTCCTCAAAAGCCTTTACTTTTCAAAGCTTACTTGGCGACTCCACTTACGGTGATCCGCTCATCCCTTTGATAGTTTCAAGAAAATTATCTGACAACTCCACTAACCTTTTCCAAGGTGCCACCTTACTCTCAATTTTGTGATATTTCCAAGTTATGGGATCAAACAACCCTCCAAGACTTGGAGGCCTCCAAATTACTCACATTGTAGAATTCTTGAAGTATATAAGCGAGATAGAATTGGGAGGGGAGGATATTCTGGTAAAACTATTCATACTTTCTCTACCATCCTTTTTGCAAGATTGGTTTAAGGTTTGTTGGGAAGATAGGGGTATATCATCTTTCAGACACCTCATCGGTAGGTTTATTGACTTTGTCAAACCACGATGCCAAACATATGAAGATGCCCTTCAAAATATCACAATAGATTTAGAGAACAAAGGATTCACCACTGAGATTGTAGAAGATCTCAAGGATGTATATCATGCTCAATGCCAAGAAACTTCTGATATAGAAGAAGAGATTTATGAAGAAAATTGTTAACCCCTTAAAGAGGAGCAGGATTTCTCCCATAATTCAATATAATGCAGTGAAGATATAACTAGAGAAGTGAGTTATGAGGATAAAGCACTGGTAATCGCTCCTCCATCTGATTAAGCTCTCCAAGATCCTATCTCTCCTACACAAGATGAAGAGAATGAGGTGAGTCATTTTCCTTTCCAATTTTTTGATGATACCTTATTCTATGATTTAGATAGTGAAGAAGAAATGGAACCCTTGGACAAGCTAAAATATGTAAAGGCAAGTCTTCTATTTGATGAAGTTATCCAAATACTTGAAGCTACTGCATAAGAAGAAGTAAGCAAGGTGAGTTACTTCCATTTTCCAAATTTTTTATGATTCTTTATCTTATGATGCAGAAGTGAAGAAGTGTTGGATGTTCTAACCCCTTCATGTTATGATGAAGATGATGACTTTGTTGATAATATTGATGAATTCATACATGTTGAGAAGTGTAAATGGGATGTGATTAGATATGATGGGGATCCCATTTACGACATTGAGGGTCATTTCCAAAATTTCCCTTTACCTTTATCACATGAAGTTACTAATAAAATTGACAATTGGAAATAAGGAGATGGTATGATTACAAACCTATTTCAGACACCCAAGGATGACCTGGTGCTATATTATCCTAGTGACTTTTGGACATACCTTGAGGATTTTGATGATTATCCCTTTGAGCACTTTGATTTATTCTATGAAGAAGATTATCAACAACCATTGTGCTCATATATTGATAATGAAATTGTTTTCCCAGAGAGGGATCCTTGTGATAATGTTTTCCAACCACCTTAAATTATTTTATCTTGTTGTGTCATTAAAGGTGTAGTTGGGAAGTATGTATTTTGTATTAAGTTTCCTCTGAGGCAAACCCTAGAGTTCAAGGGTAGGTTGAATACCTCAAGAATAAGTCTGTCACCTCAGTCTTTCAGCCTTCCCTTAAGAATTTTCCAGTCATCTTCTCGGTTCTTGCTAATCCCTTACAGGACCTCAGGTTGTGAAGACCTCTGAGGTAGCCATCATTCAGACTCTTTGAGTCGGTCTTTTGAACCCTTGAATTTTCATGATCCCTTTCTGAGATTGTAACATATCCAATAACCAAATAATAAAAAATTTCGTTCTTCCTCAAGGAACAGAATACCCGAAGTCCTACGGGGGTCTAGTGCGGGCTAGTTCTTCCCTGTTCACCTCCCTGTGATCGTGGGTTAGGACTACAGGCCAAACAAACCAGGCGTTTTTCACAACTCATGACCTCACGAGTTGTGAATCAAAGGCCCTCTAGTCTTCCTCACAAATCGTCGATACCCAAGATCACGAAATGGGTATAGCTTCCTTCTGCCAACGTCCTCTACGCATGACCGCCGGCTAGGCTAAACTCTAGCTACTCTTGCTACTCGTGACTTCGTAAGTCCAAGTGTTGAGCTTTCATGCCCTTCTCCCATGAATCCCTGAGACACGAGGAGTCAAAGGAGCATTGAATCCCTTCTCTAGGTGAGGCGGGTCCACCCGTCAATCATGCGGGCCCCACCTTGATGGGTTGCCATGTGTTCTCTCATGCTTGGCTTCTCGGCACTTCACTACTCGCGACTTGGAGCGCCCAAACTTTGGGTTCTTACCTCGCGAACCTCCGAGGTAGCGAGATCCCTGGATCTCTGCCATCTGTCTTCTTCGGATGGACGGTCCTGATCCTCTCGTGGCTTCGCCACTCGCGACTTGGAGCATCCAAACTTTGGGCTCTTACCTCGCGAACCTCCAAGCTCACGAGATCACCGGATCTCTGCCACCTTTCCTCCTTGGATGGATGGCTATGATCCTCTCGCCACTTCGTTGCTTCGTGTCCTCGCACCTCGCGACTTCTAACACCAATTACTTGGGTGTTCACCCTGCGAACTCCCGAGTTCACGAGATCTCTCGATCTCTGCCACCTATCCTCCTCGGATGGACGACATGGATCCTTTCATGATCTCACCACTCGTGACTTGGAACGTCCAACTTTTGGACTCCCATCTCGTGAACCTCCGAGTTCACGAGTTCCCTGGATCTCTGCCACCTG
>JASDQU011376526.1:10051-27845 GCA_032191745.1 Picea mariana
CCCATCCATCAGCATGATTTCCACCTCCTCAGGCTCAAAACCCCACACCCAATACAAATACAAGGACACCCTGGTGTTCATTCCACAAAACTACTTCACACAATTCATCAGATTGCTGAATCCTCCAAAATCTAAAAACCAACAAAACCCTACTCACTGAACTCATTGTGCCTTCCCAAGTAGAACATACTGAAGAATTTCCTCTGGAAAATCCCACAGAAGTAGATCCCTCATTGATTCTAATGACCCATGAAGATTCGAACTCATCCACCCAACCCCTCTTCACCCATAACTGCCAAATCAAAAACACCTTGGATTTACTGATTATGGACAATAGAAGCCAGAAAAATTTGGTGTCTCAAGACCTTTTCAACTTCCTTAATCTTGTCACTACTCCACATCCGCAACCCTATCAACTCATATGGGTCCAGAAGGATGGCCCTCGCCTCTTAGTTTCTAAGCATTGTCTGGTCACTTTTGCCATAGGCCAATTCAAATATACTATCCTCTATGATGTATCCCCCTTGGATTGTGTGGATTTGTTGCTTAGTATCACATACCAAACCCAAAGAAATGATTTATATCTATCCAAATATCGCCAGTACAAAATTACCAAAGAAGGCCAAACTTATATCTTAACTTCAACAAAACCCAAACAACCTTCTACCAAAGAAAAACTCATGCATGTACACTTAAACCAATGTGTCTCTCTCTGTTTGGTGCACCCAATAACACCAAACAACACCACGCACCCTATTCTTGAAACAATGACTCCCCTCCTCCACGAGTTTGCAGAGGTATTTCAACCTCCAAAGGGACTTCCCCCCTACCAACACATTGACCATTCCATTCATATCATCCCCGGATCTACTTTACCTAATGCCCCTACTTACCGGTTGGCCCCAATAGAAACAAAGGAAATGGAAAGACAACTGACCGACCTCATCAACTCTGGCCACATCCAACCTTCATCTTCTCCCTATGCTTCTTCCGCATTTGTAATCCCTAAAAGAGATACCTCAGAAATGTGCCTTGTCATTGATTACCGAGCCTTGAATAAAGCCACAATCAAAAACCATTACCCCCTTCCCTAAATTGAGGAACTACTCCACACCCTCCAAGGAGTTAAGTGGTTTACTAAATTAGATTTGACAGTCAGCTACCATCAAGTTCGAATGAACCCAGATGATGTTTGGAAAACAGCATTCAAGACCAAATTTGGTCTTTTTGAATGGAAAGTCATGCCTTTCGGCCTCACCAACGCCCCAACCACTTTCATGAGGCTCATCAATGACATCTTCAGAGCACATTTGGGTCGATTTGTGGTCATCTACTTAGATGACATTCTCATCTTCATTCGGACAGGGGACACTCACATGCAGCATGTCCGACAAGTTCTCCAAATTCTCCAAGAACACAATTTGCAAGTCAAAGCGAAGAATTCATATTTTGGTTAGACTTCAGTTTCCTATCTCAGCTTTGTGGTTAGCTCAGAGGTATTCAACCAGATCCAGCCTACATCCAAGCATTGAAGCAATGGCCTCTAACTTCGTCAGCTAAGGAGTTGAAAATCTTTCTGGGTGGCATCAATTTCTATCGTAATTTCATTTCCTCTTTTTCAAATATTGCTCGACCTTTACATCAGCTCTCAAATACTTCTTCTACATTCATCTGGCCTAAAGAAGAAGCTAGTCACTTTGCTCAACTCAAAGACACCCTCTACTCATCCCCTGTTTTACATCTATCGGACCTCTCCCAACCCTTTGAGATTGATTATGATGCCTCACAATATGTTATTGGTGTCATACTTAAACAAGGAGGACACCCCATTGATTACCACTCTGAAACCCTATCCAAGGCAAAGAAAAATTATAGTACCTATGACAAGGAATTTTATAGTCTGGTTCAAGCGCTCAAACAATGGAGGCATTATTTGTTGGGTAAAGAAACCATTCTGCATACCGACCACCACCCTTTGATTTTCATCAAATCTCAATCGAAGATTCAGGAACAAAGACACCTTAAATAGGCCTCTTACGTTCAACAATTTCACTTATTCATCAAATATAAGAAAGGCACTTCTAATAAGATGGATTATTTGCTAAGTCGACCTCCCACTCCAGTTCTTTCCATTCTAGAAGTGAGTTGTGCTACTTATGACAAATGGAAAGATCAATATGCTACTGACCCCGACTTTCGAGAGATTTGGGAATATTTGAAAAGTCCCACAGTAATCAATCAGACCCCCTTCCTAGACTACACTATTCGGGATGGGTGTCTATATAAGTTGAATTTGCTATGTGTTCCACACTCAGAAGATTGCCTCTTGCTCATCAAGGAGGCGCATGCTTCAGCTTATGGGGGCCACTTCGGGACCACAAAGACCATCCAACATATGCAATTCCATTTTCATTGGCCTTCCATGCAGCCTCAAGTTGAAAAATTTATCAAAGCTTGTGCATTATTCTCAAAATCCAAGCCCTCCAACCAGAATCATGGGTTGTATCAACCATTGTTGCTTCCTTCTCGGACTTGGGAAACAATCTCAATGGACTTCCTCAGTTGACTTCCAACAACCCAAAAGAAACATGATGCAATCTGGGTAATGGTATGTTGCTTCAACAAAATGGCACTTTTTATCCCATGCACAAAGACTACTATAGCAACACAAACAACGGAACTCTACTTCCGACATGTCTGGCCCCATTTTTGCCTCCCAAGCACTATCATCTCAGACAGATATTCTCGCTTCCTTAGCACATTTTGGAAGACCATATGGGTGCTATTGGGGTGCCACCTCAAGTTTTCTACAACATTACATCCTCAAACGAATGGCCAAACAGAGGTTGTCAATAGAGTCTTGGTTTATGCTCTTCGAACTCACTTTGGGAGCAGCAAATAATGGGACAATTACTTGCACATTCTACAACATAGCTACAACAAGGCAACACATTCTTCTATAGGATTTTCACCTTTTGAAGTCTTCTTGGGCTTCCAACTAGCATCTCTAACTGAGGTCCCACTCACTTGGGCTCCTCAAGGTACCTTCCATCAACAGCAGGAACAACTTTCAGCTCAACGATTTCTCCAACAAATTGCACAATGCCACAGTGCAGTAACAACATCACTCAAAGCAGCCAAAGATCATACCAAGCAGCGCCATGACAAACAAAGAACCTTCATGCCTTTTCAACCAGGGGATCAAGACCGGTTACATTTGGATAAGAAGAACTTCAAAGGCCACCATCACAAGCTTCTACCAATCAGATATGGTCTGTATACAATACTCGACAAGATTGGAGAAAATGCATATAGGTTGGATCTGCCACCACAACTGGGAATCCACAATGTCATTAATGTAAACCAATTAAATTTGTTTGAGCCTTCCCTCTTGGAAGAACCAGTCACCATCACTCATCCATTGGAAAACATTCCCGATTTCCAACTCCCATTGGCCAAAGACACTATACTCGACACTTGGAGTCGCTCTACAAGACACCAGACTTACATTTCACATCTGGTAGCCCGCCAACTCCAAACTCTAGCTCAGGCAAAGTGGATCACAACTGATGTATTGCACAACAAGTTTTTGCATCTTCTCATGGAAGTCGGGACACTTCCAGATCTAAACAGGGAGGAAATGGGCCAAGGAGGCCACCTAGGAGAATGCCCACCTGAGGCGCACAAGTCAGTCACCTAAGCGCAACACTTCTTGACCTTTTGATGATGAATTATATATATGTAAAATAAATGGTTCCCTCAGTATATAAGGTGAACCGAAACTAAAATAAAGCATTCTTACCTTTTCTTCTGAAGCTCTATGTCTTGGTTGTTTTATTTTCTTAGTTTGCATTTTACTTTCATGACAATTTTGTTTTTAGGTTTTCTAGAGAATAACCAGTGTGCCTTCCTTCATGGTTGCCTCTTGGTGACTCTGTTTTCCATGCTTCCACCTCTGAGAGAAATATTATCCCATTAGCTAGCCACTCTCTCAGGGATCAAATCGTTTCCTTCAATTTTTCCAAGGCAGAAGGGAGGGCGCACCAACTGGGTTTTTGTGCCCTTGTTGGTTTTCTTATTTGTTGGGATGAAGTGAGTGCACCCTCTTCCATGGTTGCACTGTGCTTCTCCCACTGATTCTCGGAGATCATTCTGAGATCGCCAAAGCCTCTTGGCCACTCTCGGGTCATCCCGGTTTGGATCCCTGTTGCTTGGTTACCCAAAACCAATGGTGCACCCCTGAGGAGAGTTTGGTCAAAAGCTGAGCTATGGCTTGCGTGGTCACCTTCTCCTCTAGATCGCCTTCTTGGGCAGATCAATATTGATATTTTTGACCCATTTTTGTTTCATGTTAGAAGAGATGTTAGTCATAAAAGTGAATAGTTAAATTTCATGCTAGGGCAGAGTTAAGTTATGGAATATGTTTTCTTATTCTTCCTTAAATGTTTTTATATCTACATTAGCTCAATCTCAATTTCCCTAATAAGAAGTTAAAAGACCTTATTTCTTTATGTCATTTCACAGTTTAGGTATACATTGGTGGGTTCTTGCTTCCAAATTCTATTCATTGGGATTTCCAAGATTGTTTGATTTGTATGGAAATAGTTAAATATCTACAAGACCATAGGAACTTTATTTTATGAAGGTGATTCTCTCTATATATAATACTTTTAGAGTTAGTTTTTATTTTTTATTTTTTCGGATGCAATTAATGGTTAAATTAATTACTATACTGCATTTAATTCTATTGCATGGAGTTATGAAGGTTTGTGTACTAACAATGTCATTTCAATGTTGTAGGTTGCACAAGACTAAGTTGGATGAAGTCATTGCTTATCAAAACCAAGTTGTCTACAAATGAAGAACATTAATTAGTTTTTCATTTTCTAATATTGTATTTAGAACAATTTATATTTTTAATTATTGTATGTAGATGGCCTGATACATGAACATAAATTATCACTAATAAAAAGACCCAAGGGTTTATTTTTTGTGGAGGGGATTTTCCCCTCCAAAATCTTTAAGGAGGGTTAAATTGTAACCCTCCTTTGAGTTGTGTTTCTTGCAGTTGTGGTTTTTTGTCTCCTTTTCTTTATAGTGGCTCTAACACATACATTTACTCAAATGTTTTTACTTTTTAACACATTCTACACATCCAATCAAAAACATTTTGTTATAATAAATTTATAAATATGTTTTAATATATCTTTTTAAGGTAAATACAAATGACAAATTATACATACATAAATTATATACATCAAAATACATTTTACATATTTTAAATACATAAAATTTGAATCTTTTTTTTATGTTTTTCTTAATTTTTTTAAATTTATTATTATTATTTTGAAAATTTTCATTTTTACTTATTTTATTTTTTTTTACTTAATACTTTTTCATATTATTTTTTTCTATTTATCATTATAAATTTATTTTTCTATTATTTTTTTACTCATTATTATAAATTTATTTCTCTATTATTTATATTATATTTTCATACATATTATTATTATTATTATTATTTTACTTATTATTATAAATTTGTTTCTCTATTATTTGTATTATATTTTCATACATATTATTATTATTATTTTACTTATTATTATAAAAAAATTCTCTATTATTTGTATTATATTTTCATACATATTATTATTATTATTATACTTATTATTATAAATTTCTTTCTCTATTATTTGTATTATATTTTCATACATTGTTGAACTATAAGTTTTTAATAGTATTAATATGTCTAATTATATATATTTGAACTATCATTGTGAATGTGAAAATGGTGTTTTCCTTGCTTATATATATTCTTTAGGATTTACTTGTAAAGTATGAATGTGTTCTTTAGTTTTTACTGGAATATGTATGAAAATATGATTTTGATTGTTTGGAGTGTTGTTTTCATTGTTTGTGAGTATATGAGTGTGCTTTTAATTAAATTTGTATGTGCATGAAAACACCATTGATTTTGATTGTTTGCAAGTGTTATTTCCATTTGTATGTGTATTAATTCTTTGAAATGTTTGCTTGGTTATTTTTAAATGTATTATTTTGAGTGTTAGAGATGTTTTCATTCTTTGTATATATGTGAATTTATCATTTCAAATGCTTGTGAGTGTTGTTTTCATTGTTTGTGAATACATGAATATACTTTTGATTGTATTTTTATGTAAATTGTTTGTGTGTTGTTTTCATTATTTGCTAATATATGGATATGTTTTGATTGTATATGTATGAATATTGTTGACGCCAACCGCACTCCTTGGAGCACGACCGCTTCCTCAGGACCTTCTTTCCACTCAGCCCGAAGAACTCAACGGTTCTCCTACCTCCCTATCGAAAAGTCTGCACCCACAGTTCTCTTCGGCGCGATCCTCTCTTCTTTAATTTCAGAGGATCAAAACTCGCGGGTTCGCAAGTTCTTGGTTGCTCGCTGGGCTCTCGAATCCCCGAGACCCGATATGTCAGTCAACACTGACTTCCTCCTCCTTCTATCGGGACCTCCCTCTATCGCGACTTCGCTACTTGCGATACCAGACCTTCGGGTTTTCAACCCCCGATACCCGATGCACCGAAACTCCGATGCGCATGTGTGACTTGATCCATCCTCACCCGTCACTTCAATCGGGACTCCCGTGCTATCGCGATCTCACCACTCGCGACTTCGCTTCTCGCAAGGTTGAATAACTTCTACATCGACTCCCGATGTCTGAGATGTTGAAACTCGCGATCTCGTTCCCTCGCGACTTCGCAATTTCCGTGGCCAAATCTTGGACACTTATCTCACGAGACCCCGATAGGCGATCTCGCGATGGATCCAACAGCCCTGATTGGCTTGGATCTATAGCTCTATCTGTTCTGAGCTTTGAACCTCCTTCACGCTTACACGGTAATCTCCCTGCACTTCCGTGAGATTCAACGGATCTCGGATCTTCGCGAATTCTCCTCGGAGAATTCCGACCGCTTGGTTCTCCCTTGTGCAATCCACGAAGAGACGAAACGCTTCTTCAGAGAACTCATCTACTTGCCCACAAATCCACGACACTTCTTGCGAACCTTCCAGGCACGACTCTGTTTATACCGTCCTTCGATGAATTCGAAGGCCTATCCTTCCGGAGCTTTTCCACAAATCCTTGGTCTCTTAGAGAGAACTTTGCGCGCACTCCTTGCGGCAAATCTTCAACAACGCTTAAGTGTTGAAGACATTCGACTCTGCGCACTCCTGCAGCAGCAGTCTCCTAATACTTCACTCAGAATCGCAACTCTGAAACTTCCTTCAGCCTGCATACTCCTTGCACGGCTCCTCTGCTCAACTGCACTTCTGGGGACTTAGAACAAAATTTACCTCTATCTGAGACCCTTCCGTCAATGCACTCCTTGCGGACGATTCGACTGCACTCCTTGCAGGAATTCTCTGGTTCAAGATAGAGAAACAATTGAAACTAATTCCTTGTTCCCTCAGACTTCAATTCCACCATGAAATCACATACACAGCATATAAAATCAAATGCATGAAAGGAAGCAAACATCCATAAGCATAACATCAATACACAGAGAACCGACACATAACCATGAAATTGAATCAAAGCATTCTTCTATTAATTCAATATCTGTACATGGAGTGTTCTTCATACAATTCTCTGCTTGCTCTTCTGCTTTTTCTCAATGCTGCTTCTTCATTATGTTACAATGATACAATGAGGGTGTCTATATCTGTTTTCCCTCTTGGACTCAAAACTATCAAATCCAGAATTAAATTCCTATCTACTAGCATTAACTAAATTAAATGTCGTCTATCTACCTAAGGACGAGAGCTATCCGCTCAAGGTCCATTACAATATACAAAGTGTGCCTTCATAAATGGCTTTATTAAGGACTTGCACAACATTCCCAAAGTATTTTCAAAATTTGCGCTGGCTCATCCAACTGTCTTCCACTCCACGCTGGCTCGCTTGATGTGCTGGCGATGCTCCTGCATCATACTCCTCGGCTTGAAAATTTTCATGGGCTCCTGTCCATGAGCTCCTGCACGGTATGTCCATGCTTCTGAATTTCTGCTTCACCTTCCCAGCTAGCATCTTCCACTGGGTGATTCTTCCACTTGACCAGATACTCAAAATATTGCTTCTGCCTGGTCTTCTTACCCACTCTCCTGTCCAGTATGCATTCCATCTGCGGCTTTTCTGCAACTGGTAATTGTTTTTCCCACTGGATCACTAGTTCCTCAGTCCCAGTGTTTGTTTCTCCAGCCCTGTATGGGTATAAATCTGCAATATTGAATATCGGAGATATCCCGATGCCATCTGGCAAATCGATCTCATAAGCATTTTCTGCGAATTTCTTCAGGACCCTGCATGGCCCGATTTTCTTCATTTTGAGCTTGTTGTATGTTCCCCTTGGGAACATTTCCTTTCTCAAATGTGCCAGAACTAGATCGCCAACTTCAAACTGAAGTTGTCTCCGATGCTGATCTGCTCTGTGCTTATATTCCTGATTCGAATCTATCAGTCGCTGCTTCACTCTGTTGTGAAGTTCCTTCATCGCTTCAGTGAACTCTTCTGCACTAGCACTACTAGTCGCAGTCTGTTCTGAATCTCGCAATTCAGAAACTCCTCTTGGTTGTGTCCCATACACAATCTGAAATGGACTCTTCCCTGTGCTCCAATTCACTGAATCGTTGTATGCAAACTCTGCCTGTGGCAATACGCTATCCCAGCTGCTATGGTGCTCCACTACTAGGCTTCTCAGCAAGTCTCCCAGACTTTTGTTGACCACTTCTGTTTTCCCATCCATCTGAGGATGATACGCAGAACTAAATGCCAAGTTAGTCCCTAGCTTCTTCCATAGTGTCCTCCAGAAATTCCCTATGAATTTAGTATCCCTGTCCGAAACAATACTTTTTGGCAATCCATGAAGTCGAATGACTTCCTTGAAAAATAAGTTTGCAATGTGAGTCGCATCGCTGGTCTTCTGGCATGGAATGAAATGTGCCATCTTAGAAAACTTGTCCACCACCACAAAGATGGAATCAACACCTCTTTGTGTCCTCGGCAAACCCAATACAAAATCCATGCTTATCGCCTCCCATGGCCTCTCTGGTATGGGTAATGGCTGATATAAACCTGCATTCTGCTTCCTCCCTTTCGAGTGTTGGCAAATCCTGCATCTGTCAACAAATATTTTAACATCTACTCGCATGCCTGGCCAAAAATACGATTCGCTCAACTTCGTGAATGTTTTGTCATGGCCAAAATGTCCTGCTAAGCCACCGCTGTGCTTCTCCTTCAACAGATTCTCCCTCATGGAGCAATTCAGAATACACAATTGATTGCCTCTGAACAGAAATCCCTCTTGGATCATATAATCTATCCAAGGTCTTCTATCTCTGAGAATTGGATTCTCAGCTGCTTCATACGCCTCTGCAAAATCTGCATCACCTGCATACATGTCCCTGAGATTCTCAAAACCCAATGTTTTGACTCGGAACTCCTGCAACAGCAAACATTTCCTGCTCAAAGCATCAGCCACTTTGTTAGCAGTTCCTGAAATATGCTTAATCACAAATGTGAAATTCTACATATACTCTACCCATTTCGCATGCTTCTGATTCAACTTCTCCTGTCGAGTCACAAACTGCAATGCGTGATTAACACTGTACAATACAAATTCTTTTGGGATCAAGTAATGCCTCCACTTCTTCAATGCCTGTATGATAGCATAAAATTATTTATCATACGTGGAGTATTTTAGTTTTGCCTCATCCAGCTTCTCGCTGAAATATGCAATCGGCCTGTCTTCCTGACTCAAGACCGCTCCTATGGCATACCCGCTTGCATCACATTTCACCTGAAATGTCTTCTGGAAATCCAGCAACACCAACACTGGTTGTTCCGTTATCTTCTGCTTCAACAGATCGAAGCTCTTCTCAGCCTCTGTTGTCCAATGAAAAGACTTATGCCGCTTCTTCACCGTATCCATCATTGCTATGCTAATTCCACTGAAATTCCTGATGAATTTCTGGTAGAAACTAGCCAAACCATGAAAACTTCTCACCTCGAAAATATTTCTCGGTGATGGCCAATTCTTAATCACTTCCACCTTATTCGGATCCATCTTCAATTCATTTTTCGAAATAACAAAACCCAAATAAATGATCTCCGTCTTCATAAATGAAGATTTCTTCATATTAATCAACAACTTCTCCTGCTGTAACTTTTTCATCACAATGGCCAAATGCTTCAAATGTTCAGCCTCTGATTTACTGTAAATCAGTATGTCATCCAGATATACGATGACAAACTTTTCGATGAACTCCTTCAGGACTTCATTCATCAACCTCATAAACATACTTGGCGTGTTTGTCAAGCCAAACGGCATTACTAGCCATTCATACAAACCTTCGTTTGTCTTGAATGTTGTTTTCCACTCATTGCCTTCCCTCATGCGAATCTGGTGATATCCGCTCTTCAGATCAATCTTCGAAAAAAAAATTGCCCCACTCAGGCAATCCATCAGATCATCCATTCTCGAAAATGGAAACCTGTACCTGATGGTTATTTTATTAATCGCTCTTGAGTCGATACACATTCTCCAACCTCCATCCTTCTTTGGACTAAGTACCATTGGAACGGCACATGGGCTTAAGCTTTCTCTAACTAGCCCTTTGTCCATCAACTCCTGAACCTGTCTTTTAACCTCCTCATTTTCTTACGGCGTCAACCTGTACGCAGCTTTGTTTGGAAAACTGGCTTCTGGTATGAGATCAATGTGATGACTCACACTTCTCATCGGTGGCAACGAATGAGGTAATTTTTCCACTATGATATCAGCAAACTCTTCCAGTAGTTCCTGAATCTCATCTGGTAAATCATCCACTCTTGTGCTAGTCAGAACAATTCTCGATTTTCTGACCACAAAGAATTGTGGATCTTCTTTCTTCTCCATCTCTGTAAGAAGCTCCTTCCCACTCATGAGAAGTATTGTGTTTCTTACTTCCAGTTTCACCTCCTTATCCTTTATCGGAAGCAACCTGTGTATGCTCCCATCCTTCTCCATGGTATATGTGTTCATTCTCCCATCATGAACCACATTCATGTCATATTGCCATGGTCTACCCAGCAATAAATGACATACATCCATGGGAATGACATCACATAAGACCTTATCATTATACTCCCCTATCTTGAATTCAACTAAACATTGTTTAGTGACACTCACCTGATGCCCCTTCTGTAGCCATGAAAATTTGTATGGACTCGGGTGATCAGTTGTCTCCAACTCCAACTTCTCTACCATCTCGGTTGAAACGAGATTATCCGTGCTACCATTGTCCACAATAACCTTGCATACCCAGTCCTTGGTTTTGCAAGACGTTCTGAAAATTCTGGTCTTTTGAGCTGAACTTTCCACCTCTTTCTCGGGTGTTAAAAGGACTTTATGCATCCCAAGCGATCTTCCACCTTCTATGTCTTTAGTCTCAAAATCACGCCTCTACGCTTCAGTGATGTGAGCTTCTCCACTATCCTTCTTCTTCTCTGGACACTCGAATGACCTGTGCCCATTCTTTCCACATGTGAAGCATGTGATTACTCCACCTTGGCCTCTTCCTCTACCTCTGGTACGAGGAAAAGTGTTTGCGTCAGCATAATCTCCCTTCTGCTCATTATGTTTCCCTCTCTGTTCAACATGTGGCCCTCACTGTGAGGTTCTACCTCTTTCAATTTTACCCTGAGGTTTCTTCCATTCCTCCTTGGGCTTTTGATATTTCTCCTGGGCAACTGCCTTGCCTCTGGGCTAACTTCTGCCTCGCCCCCACTGACCTTGCTTACGGCTCAGCTTCTCCTCTGCTTTCATAGCCATCTGGTAAGCATCCTCCACTGTCCTGATGGTAACCATGCTCAATTCATCCTGAATGTCGTATCTCAGACCATTCAGATATCTGGATACCTTCTCATCATCGCTCTCCTGATGACCTACTCTGATGTTCAGTCGATAAAATTCTTCAGTGTATTCTTTCACTGTCATCAGCTTCTATCTCAGGTTCTACATCCTCCTGAACAGAGTAATTTGATAATCCCTTGGGATGAACTTCGCCTTCATCTTCACGATCATTCGATCCCAACTCTTGATCTTTTGCTTGCCTTTGCAGCGTCTGTCAGCTTGTAGCTCATCCCACCATAAGGCTGCATGTCCTTTCAAGCGCGTGACAGCATGTCTGACCTTCTTATCCTCTTCGATATCCTCATAATCGAAGTAGGTGTCAAGAGCTCTAATCCAATCCAATAGCTCTTCTGCATCCAGATTCCCCTCATAGACTGGAATGTCCATCTTCACCTTCGCACCCATTCTGGAAATGGCTTTAATCAATCGCTCAGTTGATGCATCTTCGATTGCAACTTCCTCCTCGCGTTCAGCCTCAATCTTGCCTTCGGAATCACTTAAATCTCCAGCATTGGTTGTGCGTCTCTGCGCTGTTTCCATCTCCTCGAGTATCGCTCAGAGATCTCTCATCTGCCTCTCCATTTCTAGATTTCCTGTCGGCCTACCTCTTCTTCTCACTTCCCTGTCCTTGGGATCAGGTGACTGTCTCTCTCTTCTGGGCAGCATAGTGAATTATTTTCTTCTCTGCTACAGAAAGCAAAGATATATTCCCGCTCTGATACCACAACTGATGCCAACCGCACTCCTCAGGACCTTCTTTCCACTCGGCCTGAAGAACTCAACGGTTCTCCTACCTCCCTATCAGAAAGTTTGCACCCACAGTTCTCTTGAGCGCGATCCTCTCTTCTTTAATTTCATAGGATCGGAACTCGCGGGTTCGCAAGTTCTTGGTTGCTCGCTGGGCTCTCGAATCCCCGAGACTCAATATGTCAGTCAACACTGACTTCCTCCTCCTTCTATCGAGACCTCGCTCTATCGCGACTTCGCTACTCGCGATACTAGACCTTCGGGTTTTCAACCCCCGATACTCGATGCGCCGAAACTCCAATGCGCATGTGTGACTTGATCCGTCCTCACCCGTCACTTCAATCGGGACTCCCGGGCTATCGCAATATCACCACTCGCGACTTCGCTTCTCACGAGGTCAAATAAATTCTACGTCGACTCCCGATGTCCGAGATGTTGAAACTCGCGATCTTTTTCCCTCGCAACTTCGCGATTTCCGTGGCCAAATCTTGGACACTTATCTCACGAGACCCCGATAGGCGATCTCGCGATGGATCCAACGGCCCTGATTGGCTTGGATCTACAGCTCTATCTGTTATGAGATTTGAACCTCCTTCACGCTTACACGGTAATCTCCCTGCACTTCCGTGAGATTCAACAGATCTCGGATCTTCGCGAATTCTCCTCGGAGAATTCCGACCGCTCGGTTCTCCCTTGTGCAATCCACAAAGAGACGAAACGCTTCTTCACAGAACTCGTCCACTTTCCCACAAATCCACGACGCTTCTTGCGAACCTTCCAGGCACGACTCTGTTTATACCGTCCTTCGACAAATTCGAAGGCCTATCCTTCCGGAGCTTTTCCACAAATCCTTGGTCTCTTAGAGAGAACTTTGCGCGCACTCCTTGTGGCAAATCTTCAACAACGCTTAAGTGTTGAAGACATTCAACTCTGCGCACTCCTGCAGCAGCAGTCTCCTAATACTTCACTCAGAATCGCAACTCTGAAACTTCCTTCAGCCTGCGTACTCCTTGCACGGCTCCTCTGCTCAACTGCACTTCTGGGGACTTAGAACAAAATTTACCTCTATCTGAGACCCTTCCATCAACGCACTCCTTGCGGACGATTCGACTGCACTCCTTGCAGGAATTCTCTGGTTCAAGATAGAGAAACAATTGAAACTAATTCCTTGTTCCCTCAGACTTCAATTCCACCATGAAATCACATACACARCATATAAAAKCAAATGCATGAARGGAAGCAAACATCCATAAGCATAACATCAATACACAGAGAACCGACACATAACCATGAAATTGAATCAAAGCATTCTTCTATTAATTCAATATCTGTACATGGAGTGTTCTTCATACAATTCTCTTCTTACTCTTCTGCTTGTTCTCAATGTTGCTTCTTCATTATGTTACAATGATACAATGAGGGTGTCTATATCCGTTTTCCCTCTTGGACTCAAAACTATCAAATCCGGAATTAAATTCCTATCTACCAGCATTAACTAAATTAAATGTCGTCTATCTACCTAAGGACGAGAGCTATCCTCTCAAGGTCCATTACAATATACAAAGTGCGCCTTCATAAATGGCTTTATTAAAGACTTGCGCAACATTCCCAAAGTATTTTCAAAATTTGCGCTGGCTCATCCAACTGTCTTCCACTCCACGCTGGCTCGCTTGATGTGCTGGCGATGCTCCTGCATCAATTGTTTTTGAAAATATGAATATGCTTTTGATTGTATCTGAACTTGTATGCCTATGAATGTATCATTTTGAGTGTTGTATTTGTATGTATTGTCTGTGTGTTGCTTTCATTGTTTGTGAATACTTGAATATATTTGTTATTGTATTTGTATGTAAATTGTGTGTGTGTTGTTTTCATTATTTTCTAATATATGAATATGTTTTGATTGTATATGTATGAATATTGTTTGTAAAAATATGAATATGCTTTTGATTGTATCTGAACTTGTATGCCTATACCTATGAATGTATCATTTTGAGTGTTGTATTTATATGTATTGTTTGTGAATACATGAATATATTTTTTATTGTATTTGTATGTAAATTGTTTGTGTGTTGTTTTCATTATTTGCTAATATATGAATATGTTTTGATTGTATATTTATGGATATTGTTTGTGAAAATATGAATATGCTTTTGATTGTATCTGAACTTGTATTCCTATGAATTTATGTGAACTTGTATATATGTGAATTATTCATTGTTTGTGAATACATGAATATACTTTTGATTGTATTTGTATGTAAATTGTATTTGTGAATATATATTTGTTATTGTATTTGTATGTAAATTGTGTGTGTGTTGTTTTCATTATCTGCTAATATATGAATTTTTTTATTGTATATGTATGAATATTGTTTGTGAAAATATGAATATGTTTTATCTGAACTTATATGCATATGCCTATGAATGTATCATTTTGAGTGTTGTATTTGTATGTATTGTTTGAGAATACATGAATATATTTGTTATTGTATTTGTATGTAAACTGTTTGTGTGTTGGTTTCATTATTTGCTAATATATGAATATGTTTTGATTGTATATGTATGAATATTGTTTGTGAAAATATGAATATGTTTTTTATTGTATCTTAACTTGTATGTCTATGCCTATGAATGTATCATTTTGAGTGTTGTATTTGTATGTGTTGTTTGTGAATACATGAATATATTTTTTATTGTATTTGTATGTAAATTGTTTGTGTGTTGTTTTCATTATTTGCTAATATGTGAATATGTTTTGATTGTATATGTATGAATATTGTTTGTGAAAATATGAATATGCTTTTGGTTTTATCTGAACTTGCCTATGAATTTATCTGAACTTGTATATATGTGAATTTATCATTGTTTGTGAATACATGAATATACTTTTGATTGTATTTGTATTTGAGTGTTGTTTTCATTGTTTGGGGATACATGAATATACTTTTGATTGTATTTGTATCTAAATTGTTTTTTGTGTTTTATTCATGATTTGCTAATTTATGAATATGTTTTGATTGTATATGTATGAATATTGTTTGTGAAAATATGAATATTCTTTTGATTGTATCTGAACTTATGCCTATGAATGTATCATTTTGAGTGTTGTATTTGTATCTATTGTTTGTGTGTTGTTTTCATTGTTTATGAATACATCAATATAATTTTTATTGTATTTGTATGTAAATTGTGTGTGTTGTTTTCATTATTTGCTAATATATGAATATGTTTTGATTGTATATGTATGAATATTGTTTGTGAAAATATGAATATGTTTTTTGTTGTCTCTAAACATGTATGCCTATGAATGTATCATTTTGAGTGTTGTCTTTGTATGTATTGTTTGTGACTTGTTTTCATTATTTGCTATTATATTAATATATTTTGATTGTATATGTATGAATATTGTGAGTGTTGTTTTCATTGTTTGTGAATACATGGATATACTTTTGATTGTATTTGATGTAAATTGTTTGTGTGTTGTTTTCATGATTTGCTAATATATGAATATGTTTTGATTGTATATGTATGAATATTGTTTGTGAAAATATGAATATGCTTTTGATTGTATCTGAACTTGTATGCCTATGAATGTATCATTTTGAGTGTTGTCTTTGTATGTATTGTTTGTGAGTTGTTTTCATTATTTGCTAATATATGAATATATTTTGATTGTATATGTACGAATATTGTGAGTGTTGTTTTCATTGTCTATGAATACATGAATATACTTTTGATTGTATTTGATGTAAATTGTTTGTGTGTTGTTTTCATTATTTGCTAATATATGAATATGTTTTGTATTGTCTCTGAACTTGTATGCCTATGAATGTATCATTTGGAATGTTGTCTTTGTATGTATTGTTTGTGAGTTGTTTTCATTATTAGCTAATATATGAATATATTTGTATGTGTATGAATATTTTGAGTGTTGTTTTCATTGTTTGTGAATACATGCATATACTTTTCATTGTATTTGATGTAAATTGTTAGTGTGTTGTTTTCATGATTTGCTAATATATGAATATGTTTTGATTGTATGAATATTGTTTGTGAAAATATGAATATGCCTTTCATTGTATCTGAACTTGTATGCCTGTGAATGTATCATTTTGAGTGTTGTATTTCTATGTATCTTTTGTGTGTTGTTTTCATTGTTTGTGAATACATGAATATATTTTTTATTGTATTTGTATGTAAATAGTGTCTGTGTGTTGTTTTCATTATTTGCTAATATATGAATGTGTTTTGATTTTATATGTATGAATATTGTTTGTGAAAATATGAATATGATTTTGATTGTATCTGAACTTGTATGCTTATGAATGTATCATTTTGAGTGTTGTCATGGTATGTATTGTTTGTGAGTTGTTTTTATTATTTTCTAATATATGAATATGTTTTGATTGTATATGTATGAATATTGTTTGTGAAAATATGAATATGCTTTTGATTGTATCTAAACTTGTATGCCTATGCCTATGAATGTATCATTTTGAGTGTTGTATTTGTACATTTTTTGTGTGTTGTTTTCATTGTTTATGAATACATGAATATATTTTTTTATTGTATTTGTATGTAAATTTATTTATTTATTTTTTTATTTTTATTTTTATTTTTTGTGTGTGTGTGTGTTGTTTTCAATATTTGCTAATATATGAATATGTTTTGAGGGTATATGTATGAATATCGTTTGTGAAAATATGAATATGCTTTTGATTGTATTTGAACTTGTATGCCTATGAATGTATCATGAGTGGTGTCTTTGTATGTATTTTTTGTGAGTTGTTTTCATTATTTTCTAATATATGAATATGTTTTGATTGTATATGTATGAATATTGTTTCTAAAAATATGAATATGCTTTGATTGTATCTGTAGGTATATTGTTTGTAAATGTGTGAATATGATTTGATTGTATATATAGGTATATTGTTTCTGAATATATGAATATGTTTCTTTATTGTATTTGTACTTTTATATCTATAAAATATATTATTTGTGAATATATATATATGCTTTTGATTGTATTTGCATGTGAATATATATATGCTTTCATTATATATGTATATATATTGTTTGTAAATATATGATATTGT
>JASDQU011376528.1:2517-24285 GCA_032191745.1 Picea mariana
GAATTGTTTTGGATAATAAACTCTTAAAGATTGGAAAAATTAGTATATAAATAATAATAATTAACCATGTATTGATAAAAAAGACTAAAGCTATTTAAATCAATGCATAATCAATTATTGAAAGAATATGAAGATATTATATAAAAATAAAACCATTTTACTTACAGGACAAAAGCCATTAAGCAACTTAGAATTCCATATTCTTCTTTAAAAATACTCGTCCATCCTCCCAAAGCCTCCAACCATCCATTACTCCATTTGAAAAGAAATAAAAAATTTACAAAAGCAATAATATACAAAAGAGAAAGGATTAAAATCCTTCTCTTCAATTCTTGGATTTCCCAGGCTCTGATCTTTCTCATATATTTATAAAATGAATGAACAGTCTGGGCGTCACTTTTAATTTCCGCCACCTGAAATTTGCCTCTAAAAGAGACCCAAATATCTCTCAAATCGTCCATGTTTTTGGGAAAATCTCTACAACGAAGGTAAATGGGTCCATTTTGGTTCTGGGTTTTCAATTGTTTCACTAAATTCCACAGGGTTTGGCTACAATCAGTCCTGTAAAATCATGTATCTGGTCTTGACGCCTTTCCAAATTTTATCTGTTCTTGCTCATAAAATTATTTGTAGAAATCCAAAATTATTTTTGGATCAATCATCTTGAACGTATTTGGATAATAAAATCAAGCCATGGTCAGATCCGTATCAAATATTTGATAATAGAAACATGTGAAACAAAAAGAAACCTAAATTAATAACCTAAAAATTGTGAATAAAACAAAATCTAGAAAAATAAAAAAATGAATTTAAACTAATTTATAAAAAAACATTATTTATATTTTCCTTTCAAATATGATCTTCATTCTAGAAGATTCAAGTTAATGGAGAAGAGAATAAAATCAAACAAATCATAGATAATTCTTTTTTATTATTATGAGATGCAAAATGAAAAAATAATTTAATTAATTAATATCACCAAATGATTTCATGAAAATGAGAAACCAACCAAGATATTATTTGATGAAGTATTGAACACATTATTCAAAATAGTCAAACTTGCTAATGAGCAAAATAATAAACACATAATCATAATTTAAACAAAAGTAAGCATTTGATAAAAAATTAACGTTTTTGTTTAAATTGAGATTTTTATGCTCGTTTTGAAATTTTGGCATAAACTCTTGTAATAAATGACTCATACTAAAGTGAATGTCTTAAGTTTGTCTCAAAGCAAGCCAAGGAATGGAACTATTTGAAAAGGCTGATTCTGTAGCTCATTATAATTATCAAGATTTTAATAGGGGCCCTTTAAATTTTGTAAAAATATAAGGGGAGTTGTTGGGGCCCAACAAGGTCTCACAGGACCTGCGTCTTAAGAGAAATAGGGATCTGTGTAAGGTACTTTTGGGTTCCAACAGGGGCTCAAAGAGATGATTCAACTTAGATATTTGAAGATCCTTGTCTGGGAGGTCATAGAGCCCCCAGGAGGGGAGGGGGTCCTGCATCAAGTGGTAATAGAGCCTGATTTTATTCTCAGGAAGGAGGAAGGAGAAAGGTTTTCTCTACTACAATCAAGTGGTATCAGAGCCATAGAATGGATTTCTGTAGGTAGGGGAGATAAAGGAGATACTATGATACCATCAAGTGGTATCAGAGAAAAAATTTTGTTTGCAAATTGTAGGCAAAGATGAGAAGGTGAATAGAGATAGTTTGATAACATCAAATGGTATCAGAAGCTAAAGTTCGCCTGTAGACAGTAGGTGAAAGGAGACAGATTAATGATTCTCTGTAAATATTGTTGTAAGGTTTGTAGCATATGGTAGAAAACCAGGAGGGATGAAGGAAACAAATATGGCTACTGAAGGCCATAAGTTTGGTCGAGGAGAAGATCGCAGGAAGAAAAGAAAAACAAAAATTGACAAGGAGCTTAGTGATATAAGAGTAGAGATGGAGAGGCTAACATTGAATATGCAACAGGAGGCCAAGGTACACTGGAGGTATGAATGGATTCTGAAGAGAAAACCAAAGTGGCCTGTTAAAAATTTGTTGGCTAGAAGACAACAATAACAGTTGAGGAGGTGGTTGAGGCATGCTGAAAACCTTAGTGACATAAAGGAGAGAGCAATTTACATCTGTGAACCAGAAGTAGGAGAAAGTCTCAATGATTAGGAGAGGAGTTCAAGTAGAGATCTCATGAACAACCAGGAGGGAAGTGATAAAAATTCATATTGCTAGGTGGGAAAGGGAGAAGAGAGGAACTCAGCTGAGAGTTCAAGTCAACAAGGAGTGGTGATAGGTGAAAGAGAGGCAAAGGAAAGTCCTCATTCACATGAATATTCATGTGGAATTGTAGAACATGTGAATGAATATGATGCGAAGTTAAATACTTCCATCACAAAGAGGAGGATCGAAGGAGTGTCCTGATCATTAGGGGAATTCAGATATTCCTACCAACTAGCTAAGAAAAGGCTAGCATAGGTGTTGTTGATGCAGCAGAAAGATATCCAAGTGTGACTATCATAGAGGAGAAAGAGAATACATTAGAATCTGCTCAAGCAGTAGCAGAAGAGAGACAACCAGCTGTGACTATCATGGAGGAGAAGGAGAAGATACTAACATCTACCCTAGTATAAGAAGAAGAGAATTTAGAGGAGTGGCTCATAAATTTCAGCCAGGAAGATGAACAAGAGATGACTACAACACTGGAGTCTTCAGTAGAAGAGGAAAAAAATAGCATGTATTTTGCTAATCTATGTGAAGAACTGGAACCCCTAGAGAGAAATGTGATAGTGAAAAGCATGCACATCCAATAGGCTAAGTTGGAAATAGGTGGAGGAGCATACCATCCTAGGGAGCAGCAGGAGGAAGCTGGGGTTGAACTAGCACAAGAGGAGTTGACAAGATCTAATTTGTTAGAGGAGGAAGTTGCGAAACAACTCAATGATGAGACTGAAGAACTAGAATCTATAGCAGGGTGGAAAGCTAATGCCACAGAAGAAGAAAACAACATGGGGGATCATGATGATC
This sequence comes from Picea mariana, assembly GCA_032191745.1. Classification (NCBI taxonomy): domain Eukaryota; kingdom Viridiplantae; phylum Streptophyta; class Pinopsida; order Pinales; family Pinaceae; genus Picea; species Picea mariana. The sequence continues at coordinate 5,548 of JASDQU011376528.1, forward strand.
TTCTCGTTGATGTGTATGAGGAAGAAGAGTTGCAGCTGAGTAGACTGCAAAGGAAGAGCCAACCAACAAAGAAGTTGGAAGAAGTCACACAGGAGGTAAGAGAGATGATGTTGAGGTCAACGCAAGAAAATTCCAGCAAGGAGAAGCTGAGCAGAAAAAAACCAGTGGAGGACCAGAGGAGGAGCACATCTAGTGGAGGACTTTCGAAGACAAAAGACGGACAGACAAGATCCATTTTTTGAGTTGGCAAGTGATCCGACAACTGTCATATTTGGGAGATTTGCACGGAGTGTAACAGTGGAAGTCCTTCGGACTTCACACATTCAGGAGTATTGGAACGTATAAGAGTGTGGGCGAGCGAAGTCCTGGAGTCTAAAAAAATTGGGACCGTCCATTAATAAGGCCATGTGTCAGAAGATTATCCTTTTTGAAATCCCGACAGTCTAGGGAAAATAGAGAAGTAAAGCGTCCAGGTCCCTGAAGTCATAGGGACACAAAGAGATCCGCATCGTCCATTGGTTGGGATGTGTGTCATTGGAGTTAGGACTCCTAAGGAGGAGCACTTCAGAGGAACCGAGGCATGGATCATGCAAGAATAGTTGAATCTTCAAAGAGAAAAGCTCATCGTGACCTTTCGATTTGGTGGAAAAGAATCACCAGACCCAAAAGAACCAGGGGTCAAGCACTCGGGAGAGAAATGTGTAGTGCGGAGCAAGATTCCCCAAAGGCTTGAAGGTTGAAACTTATCTGATCCATCCAAAGAGGTAGACACGTGGAGAGAGATCCTGTGTCCCGGAGGAAAGAATTTCAGAGGCCTAGTGTTGTGGAAGAGCGAGCGTGGGGGAGGAGCACGTGACGTTCAATTTGAGGCTTTGATTGCGGAGCATTTCAGGAGAGAAAGGTATTAGAGCATTCAAAATGCCTGAACGCCAAAATACGAAGTGGATCTCAACCATTGGTTGTGGGAGAGATAAGGACCGTTGATCATCCAAGAGAATTCAGAGTTCGCGTTTTGGCGAAAACGATGAAGTCGTTATCAAAAAGGGATGAAGCCCGAAACTCCAAAGTGATTTAGGAGGTTTTGCCCCAGGTCATAGCCCGAGGTCGCATGAGGGAAAGGGCCTATCCTAGAGGGATAGCACCCTTTTTTATTCAAATTTCCAAATTAGGGAGTAGGGGCTTAACAGGAGCCCGCGAGTCTCATAGGACCTACGCCTTAAGAGAAAAAGGAACCCGTGTAAGGTAATTTTGGGCTCAAGCAGGGGCCCGAAGCACTGATCCAGCACAGATATTTGAAGATCCTTGACCAGGAGGTCGCCATGGATGATTTTAGGGGCTAAATTTCACTCATGGGATAATTTTCCATGGTTTTTCCAAAAACGAGATTCGCTATTTTAAAAATGATTCGCCCAAATTTTATAGGATAAAATTATTTTACTTTAAAAATCACCAAAATTTATAAAAACTATATAAAATCCTTAGAAATTTGAATGTTTTTACAAAAATATTGCCAAACATTTATAGTTGGCATATGAAGGATTAGTAAGATTCACCAAGGTTTCTACATTTTAAAATAAATTTCCATCCTTAAAATCATCCCTGGAGGTCGCAGAGCCCTCGGGAGGGGAGGGGGTCATGTATCAATGTACACCACTCTGTCCAATCTTGGTCTTCCTTGGTAGTACAATCCATAACTAGTAGTGCTACAAAAATACCTTAAAACCCTCTTTACTACTATCTAATGCACCTTTCCGATTTTTTACATATACCTGCTAAAAAATTCCACTACATCTGCAATGTATGGTATATTATAGACCATTACATCCAACCGCACTAGCATATGGAACACAAGACCTCTCCTCTTTCTCTTTTTGTGTCTTCATACACTAATCCGTAGATAAATTTACACCTAAAGGAATATGAACCCTGACCAGTTTACATTCATGCATATTAAACCTCTGTAATATTGACTTGACATATTTCCTCTTATTTAACCAAAGTTTCCTATTTACCCTATCTCTTTTAATTTCCATTCTCAAAATGAAATTTGCAGCACCAAGATCCTTCTTTTCAAATGTAGAGGACAACTAAGTTTTCACATCCTATATAATCTCCTTGTCATTTCCTATCAGAAATGTATCATCCACATACAAGACAAAATAAATAAGATGATCACTGATTAATTTGAAATACACACAAGGATATGCTTTTCTCCTTGTGAATCCAAGTCCTATCATATAAGTATCAAATTTTTTATACCACATCCTTAGTGATTTTTTTAACCCATACAAGGACTTTTTCATCCTACACACCTGCTCTTTCTTTCCCTTCATCACAAATCCTTTTGGTTTCTTCATGTAGATTTCTTATTCTAGATCTCCATGTAGGAATGTTGTCTTAACATCCATCTTTTCTATTTCAAAATCAAAAGCAACACCAACATATAAAATAAATATAATTAATGTTAACTTGACAACAAGAGAAAATTTTTCACCAAATTCAATTCCCTCTACTTGGCAATAACCTTTTACTACTAATCGAGCTTTGTATTCCTCCAGTTTTCCTGCTGCATTCAACTTCTTATTAAAAACTCATTTGTTTCTAATGGAATTTATTCTAGTTGGAAACTCCACTAGATCCCAAGACTCACTCTTGTTCAATTCTTCCATTTATTACACCATGGCCTTTTTCCATCCTCTTAATCCACTGCCTCCCTAACAGTTCTAGGATCATCATCAGTGATAAACAAAGAAAAATTTGATGGAAATCAGGTGGAGTATACCTTTTCGGTTTCCTTCTTTCCCGAATGGATCTCCTTAATATTGGAGTATGAGGCTCTTCTTATTCTAATTCTTTTTCTTCTATAGAGTTTGATTCATTATCCTTCAATTCAAACTCTATTTTATCTGGTTCTTCTTCCCTTGGTAGAAATTCCTGTTTTACAACATCTTTGATTTCTCTAAATACCACTTTGGCTATATACTACCTTCTTATTTTCTAGTCTCNCTCCTTAATATTGGAGTATGAGGCTCTTCTTATTCTAATTATTTTTCTTCTATAGAGTTTGATTCATTATCCTTCAATTCAAACTCTATTTTATCTGGTTCTTCTTCCCTTGGTAGAAATTCCTGTTTTACAACATCTTTGATTTCTCTAAATACCACTTTGGCTATATACTACCTTCTTATTTTCTAGTCTCAAAATCTTATAACCTTTCAGACTATCTTTATAACCAATAAAGATACATTTTTCATCCTTTTAATCTTGCTTACTCCTATTTTCCTTTGGAACGTGAACACATGCATCACAACCAAATACCCTGAGATATGTAAGAGATGGTTTCTTACTAGTCCATACCTCTTGTGGAGCCTTTTCAACCAACGCTGATGAGGGTGATCAATTGACCAGGTAACATGCTATACCCACTGCCTCTGCCCAAAATTCTTGTCCTAACCCAACACCACTAAGCATGCACCTTTCTTTTTCCATCAATGTATTGTTCATCCTTTCTACAACTCCATTCTTTCAAGGTGTATATGTATTATTATTCTACCATGCTATACCAAAATTCTTACATAATTATTCGAATTCATTTTCGCAGAATTCTCCACCATTATCCGTCCTCAACAACTTAACTCTATTCTCTATATGATTCTCCACAAGAGTGTTAAAATATTTGGATTTTTCAAAGACTTCATATTTCTTCCTAAGGAAATAAATCCATGTATTCCTACAGAAGTCATCTATAAATGAGACATAGTGTAAACAAATTCACCCAATGATGGAATCGACACAGGTCCAAACACATCACTATGCACCAACTATAAAATTCCCTCTTCCCTCATAGCACTAGAGGAGAATCTTACTCGATTATGCTTCCCACATAAGAAAAGTTTATATAAATCAAAACCCAGAGAGAAATTGACCATACCTTCAACCAAACCTTTATCATGTAGTACTCAAAGGAACTTCTCTCCGATATCTCCCAGTCTTTGTTGCCACACCATTGTCTTCTTTCCAAAGGATGTAGGGGTTTTTTCTTATTCAAATCCAATCTCAAGAACAATGAAGTTGTTTCACCCATAACTAATAGTGCTTCCCAAAAGCTTATATAGAGTTCCAATCTGAAAACCCTTCAACAACACCATTTCCCCTCGATCCATCTTGTAGGTTTCTTTTTCAAACATTATTTTTATGCCTACATCATCCATATTTCTTACAAAAATAAAAAAATTGGCCAATCATGGGATGTGAATAACACCAGGGAGTGTTTTAATCGTTCCATTCGTGATCTTCAACTTCACTTCTCCTCGTCCTATTATTTTTGTTGTCAAGTCCTCACCTAGGAAAACATGACCTCCATCATACATTTCATACTCACAAAACCATTCCCTATGAAGAGTCATATGAAAGGATTCACTTGAGTCAATGAACCAAGCCTCATGATCTGCATGTGTGATTGAAGAATCCAAGTACACATATTCTCCTTCATCTGTGGAAGTTTTTGTTTCTGTAGTAGAGGCATCATTTGATCCCTTGGCCTCTCTCAACACTTTTGGATTTACATTATTTCTTGTAATGCACTTATTTTTCACATCTCCAACATACCTTTACAATGTTTTCGAGATTTTTAGATCTTCCCCTAGATTTAGATCTCCCACGTGATGACTTATATCTTTTTCTTCCTTAGGAACATCCTCTTGTAACTAAGGCATATGTGTTCTATCCTTCCATGTTTTTCTACCTCATCTCATCTAACAATAAGGATGAGACCACATCATTGAAGCTTAAAGTAATTGCATTACTACCTATGGCTACAATCAAACTATCCCATGATTTTGGTAAAGAGAACAATAAACTGTTACACTTATATTCATTAGAAATCTTAATATCAATAAACAATAAATGACTTACCACAATATTGAAGGCATTCCAATGATTTGTCACCGAGTCTCCATCTTTCATCCTCATGTTAAAACTTATTTTGCAAGAACAATTTTCTCACCAGGGACTTAGACTGATACAAATCCCCGAAATTATCCCATAATTATTGGTTATAGCTTCCCATGACACATTCAATAATATTGAATCTGAGAGAGACACAACCCGATTATTCTCTTCTCCTTCCGATCCAAATTTTCCCAGTCTTCTATTGACATTCATGTAGGTGCAATACCTATATACACAAAAATCCATTGATCTTTATCCACCAACAAATATTCCATAGCTCAAAAATTTTCCCATTAAATTTCTCAATCTATATTTTTGAACTTCTCGCCATTTATTTTCACCACAATAATCAATACTGCATAGATCCCATTGTAACAAGGTTTATCACAGACCTGATCCAAACCCTTAACCACGAATGCAATCCCCTGAAGCTAACAACTACTCTTATACCAATTGTACATTTTAACCTTGTACAATTAGTTGTTGCAAATGGATTCTTAATAAAAATAGAAAAGATACAATGACACACACACACATTACACAAATATTTTACCCTGGAAACCCATGGTATTTTCTAAGTTTTAATGATCATAATTCTTGACATTACTCTCTCGAATGATTTAGAAGGATTATTTGAAGTATAACCCTTGCCTTATTTAGACCTTAAATAGTGGTTTTCTTTAAAATACCTTATATAGCTTTAGTCATGCCAAGAGTTTGCTTAAATGATTCCATGAATTTTTATGTGAATTTGGGTATGCATGTGAAGTTAGGCATGCCATGATTTTTCCATAACTCAAAATCTGTGATTTGGGTCAAGGTGGAGTTTTTTGGAGAGAATATTTATAGTAGGATATACTCACCAACCAAAAATATAAAATAATATAATACTTTAAGACAAATAGGTTGTTTATTAGACCTATAACAATTTCTAGAGATCCATCAAGGTGTTTCTACAAAACACTTGTAGTTGATCTATACAATGATTTATCTATAAATAAAACCTAGTAATCTGGGTCGATGTGATTTTTGGTAGATGGAAGTATTATATTGGATGCATACACCCACCAAAAATCCCAAATACCCACATTGTAATTTATGTGTGTGTGTGTGTGTTGGTTATCAAAGATGTAGCAGATTCTATAGATTGCTTATAGTGGTTGCTACAGATCACCTATAGCAATTGCTACAAATACATTGTATATATATTTTTAATTTTACATTGGCTATATATCATCATTGGAGGGGAATAAGCCTTGTAATCAAGATATTCCATGTGAATATTGAGATGAGTCTATTTTATGAACTTCAAACATGGGTTTGATATGTGAAATAAATGGATATATTTATGGTGATTTGGAATGCCATCAATTAATAAGTGTTATCATCATTGAAATGGTGCATGTAGAAATTTTTTGAAAGCTAATCTTCAATTGATTTGAAATATTGAAACTTGACTAGTGTGGAGTAGAGAGTTGTAATTCCAAAATCTATCATTATATTTAAGAGGAAAGGTTTTGAAAATGGTCTATATTATGGAAATTTGATTTACATACCACTACCATCAATGCAATTTTACACCAATAAACCCTAGTTTGTTTTTGATATAAAGGTAAGTTACAATTTGGTATTAGAGCCATTGTTATAGCATTAGGAGTTTTATTCGCTCATGGGAAATGGATGATAGTGTTTTGGGTGTCATTGGTTATGGCACTAGGGGCTATATGGGCCCATGGAAATGAATGATAGGATGCAAATCCTAACAAGAACGTTTCCAGGAATGGTTAGGATAGATAGTTGAAGATTGAAATTCCATGTCTCATACTTTATTTACACATATATCAATCAATGCTACCACACCTATAGTTCATTGATAGAAATGCACATGTAAGTTAACAGTTAGAGGTTTGATAAAAGTGTATGCACAAGATTTGAATTTTGCATGCTATACATAAAAATGTTTGTAATCTTGTTGTTACACTTGAAGAATACAACTAGCATTTGAATGTTATACATTTACAGGATATGCGCGTTGAAAGAAAACTATGTTTAACAAGTTTTATACAATTTTTAAGTTGACCTCAAGGAAATACCTTTGCATGAAGTGTTTTTGTTTAAAACACTTTTGCATGAAGTGCTTTTGTTTAAAAGTGGTTATGTTTGACAGTTTGAACTTGGAGATATGGTATAGAGTTAAGATATATGAATGTGTCTCCCTAAATTTGTTGTCTTATGTGTTGGAATAGAAATGGGTTTTTCCACACATCAATTCAAGTACCTATTATTGAATACTATTGCTTTTGATGATGTGGAAAGATTTGTATGAATTGAATGGTTATAGACCAGGCCAATGCTTTGACATTATGTTTGTGATAATCCATTTTAGTTGATAAATCATGGTAGGTATGGAAGGATCTAACATGAGTGATGTTTAAGTGATCTTGTTGAGTTTGTTTATAATGGTGTGTATCATACATCTTGAAAATGAGTCCATTTGAGGTTGCTAGCATCGATATACCTACTAATACTCAAGGAAATTTTAATTTATGTTTTAACTATGAAGTAATATGAATTGCTATTGACATGGTTGAGAGTAAAATGCTAATATAACAACCTTGTGAATGTAAGCATGGACATGCATAATGGAAATCAAGTTTTTATTTTGGTTAAAATGTGTATACTTATAAATTTACCTGAAGTATTATAGATGTTTCAATTAGCAAGTGTGTGTGTGTGTGTGTGTGAAACTAATGAGATCTATGACTTTGATAAGGTAGGACAACCATATGGAAAACAATTATGAACATGGACAATGGAAGAAAGGTCATAAGAAGTGTAAAACCAATGCTAGCCAATAAAAGATAAGTATTTTGATAATGTATGATCGTATTTGAATACACTTACTATGAGAACGAGTTGAATTTGAATTTCATTTGTTCTAATGAATTTGATTATGCCTGATGGAGAAGAATACAAATTATTTGCATATGCTTGATATGCTGACTCTATCTCATGTTAATTGAACTATGAGGATTGTTTATATTGTTTTTGATATATTAACTGCATAATGTTTTTTAGAGTATGAAGACATTACCCTTGCATACTAAAAAAGAGCTAGAATATAGCTGGAAGTAAATAAAAAATAAGATTATGTGAATTGAACATGAGTCAATGACTTAGGTGCCCCCTATGATGCAAATTGATAGATTTGTTACATCTATTTGTGACCATATCAATATATTTGAGCATATAAGGATATGTGGGAAGATGTTTTGTTGTCAAACAAAGAATCTCATTCTGTACATGTTTGAATACTTGTGAAAAAAGGTAATAGTTAATGAAAACGATGATTGGTAAGTGTGACCATGGTATGCTATTTGGACATGTAGAATTATAGTAATGCAAGTTGTTTCCATGAGGAATGTGTTAAATGCATCTAGTGAATCATAACAAGTGCAAGTATGCTTTTCAAGGAAAAGCAACCAGTCAATGAAAGTTGTAGAGCATGAAAGGAATAATGTGTGCATAAGTAAAAGGCCATTGAAGGGCTTGGATGGTAGAGTGACTTTACCAAGATAAAGAGAGAATTTACCTCATGCATGATATGGGTGAACTATATTACTATATAATATTTGGGTATGCTTGGAAGAGTTAAAAGATATGACCTATAAACTTATGTAAAAAGGGAATGAAGAACTCCACTATGGGGAATTGTCTTGTAAGATAGAGTATGGGATAGAATGGATCTTGGTTGAGAATTTCCAATGGAATTCAGAAATATATCAAAATTTGGATAAGGCTAGAAGATAGCTCTAGATGAGGAAATTCCAAGTTGGGCTTGGCTATAACTACTCAAGGAAAATGGAGCAACAAATCTAAAAAATGGATAGAATGTAAAGGTAGCTCAAGTCATCAAAGGAAAATACAATACATCAAGAATTGGTTGCAGTAGTAAATGATGCAAGTGGCCAAGAAGGTAGATATGGAAACAATGGATATTTTCTCACCCTGAAACTCTATTTTTGTTTCTAGAATAGAGTAGTATGTTTTTCAAATACAAATTATATCTTATTTATTAAGTAAGTATTTGTATAATGTGTGATAAATTAACAACTAATGATATATTGTGAGTCATAGAAAATTCATGGAGTAGATTAGCTATGTCGTGGAATTCTATTATCTGGAGAGGGATTGGAAGGGAGAATCCCTTGAATCCTCTCTTGTTGTTTAGTTATATTTCTCTATATTAATAAAACTGTTATGTGTAGATAGTTTGAAGCCATGGCAATGTTGATAAATTAAGAGATTTTATTAGTTGTAATTCATAATGCATTAATATACATGTTAAGGGACAATATGTGGTAGAGTGCATATAGATATGCTTGAGCATATTTGATGTTTCATATTGACCAAGAGTGGTATGTTGTTACATATCTAATCAATATGCATGATAAATAAATGTGGTTGTTGTGATTGATTAACTAGGAATAGTTGAGGATATGGTTGAAGATGTGTTGATGTAGCTATATAAGACAATCGGCCTCGTGAAAAGGAAAATGACAAGGAGATTCTTGTCAAATATTTTATGAAGGGATAATGTGAGTTTCCATGAGGTTCCAGTTGATTAGGTAACATAAACAAATATTGATGGCAACTATACATGTATGAAATTCTTCATGCCAATGTTGCATGAGTGTTAAGGGAATTTGGGTAAGAATTCAAGTCAGTCAGGCTTGCTATCTTTATTGATATGTTTATGTTGACATTTGAATGCATGTATGTGATTTCTACCCATATGGGAAATGATAAATGCAGGAAATGTTGGGTAGGTAAATATTGTTAGAATATTTTTTATGCATTCATGAGTCAGTATATCATGATTGAGCTAGTGAAGAGTTAATAACTAGAATGAATTAATATTTATACTTTTGATTAGGAAAATGAATTCCATGTGAAATGATGTTGTGTGAGGCCATGTGATGTTGGACTTGGGAAAGTCTATAGAATTGTAAAAATACCTAATAGTATCCCTATTTTTGTGAGTATCTAGAAATGAAACATTCTTTCCAACACTAAAGAGCACCATAAGAGGAGGAAGAGTTTCCTAACAAAATATTGAGAAGAGAAAGGAATGGCCTTCTAGTACACCTAAGGGATTGTTTATTAGAGAAAGGGTATATTCATAGTGTTGTGTTTGGTCTAAGGAAGAAGGTGTATAGATGATTGAGCAAGTGTTGGGGAGGTGGCTAGATGATGTGTGAAGGCATTGGTTCAATCCTCCAACTTGTCATCGTAGATCACATTAGTTGGCCTTATGGTATTCTTGAATCAATGCAAGGATGCATTGACTGGATGTGCATAAGTAGATTATGTAAATGTGGAAGTTGTGATTGGGCATCCATGAATATTGGCACATACATTTTATTGCATTATGTGAATGCATGTTGTGTTGGTAATGCATATATTTAATAACATTCCATTGAATTTAATATATTAATAGATAAAAGTAATTGAAATATTAATATGTTATAATTATGAGATCATTTCATGAGCTATTGTGAATATTGCAGTGAAAGGATTATATGCATAAAAACTCACAATATGTTTGGTCAATTGAAAGTTTATATTGTAGGTAGAATTTTGATGATTATGGAAATGGGTCTAATGAAGACTAAATGCTACCACATGAAAAGGCCAAACATTATTAAATGCATCTCATGGTTTTGAAGTATGATTATTGTATGAGACAAATTAGAAATTTCTAATTGAAATCATTATGATGACATCTCATGGTAAATGTATGTGTATGATATAGGTGATATGATGGATCTATATAGTAAGGACAAATAATTGTTGCTAAATATGGAAAGCACGAGAAGTATGCTATTGTGATGACATAGGAACCCTATAATATGTATTGATTTCCACAAGATATTTTCTATTAGAGGTTTCTATTGGGACACCATAATAGTAAGGATCTATAAGTTTTCTCTCTTATTTCACGTGAAATACTTGGTAGAATGGATTGCTTGATATACTATTCAATATAGAAAGGGATGCATGAGCCTATACGGGCGAGTGTATCCAGGAAGACGTGACTTGAATGCCATATGCTAGGTTAGATTAAGAAGCCATTATGTATACATATTGGGAGTGTCAAATAAAACAATGAGAATAACCTCACATGTGGTAGCCTTATGGAGTGAAGATATGTTCATATAGAGAAGTATTGGGATTATTTGCATAATTAATCTTATGTTATGAAAATATATGATTTAGTTATAAATTTGAAATTTTTATGAATGGAATAATTGTTTCTTAAAATGGATATGACATGTATGTTTTCCTTTGTTGATAGTTAAATGCATGTGATAGAATGCTAAAGGTCTTGGATATGTCCCAAGAAAGTGAAAGAGATGATTAAACTTGGGATCACACTACACATATTGAAGAGCATAATGAGGAAGAGAAAGCCGAATGGAATGAAGAGAAGAGAACATATGTCTTCCTATGTTGTATGGGGTATAAAAATGAGTGCCAAGAGCTATGTTAGATGAGAGATTGCATAAATAACCCAACAATGAATTTCTTGGTTGGTTTTGGAATCCTTTGATAAAGAAAAGAGTGATTTGAAAGCCTTGAAAAACCTTCATCACCTTGGTGGTTTCATATCCTAGCATGGGGGTGGCACACACAAAGTATTTTCCTATGGTTGGGAGGAAAATGGTTCACCCACAGTCAATTTCCTTGCAACTCCATTTTTTAAAAGATAAGTGTATTTTCCTCTCCTCCTTTATTATGAATTCAATCCTATGTGATGATGAATGTGATGTCATTGTTTATTATAATAATTTATTTTGAAAATTATATAGATAAAGATGAACAAATGACTGTTGTGTGTGTAATCAATTAGAATGAAATATGGGTGTGGAAATGCATAAGAAAAATTAATATACACTAATTGTTTGGCAAAATAATGATGTTGAGGAATGATTTTCTCTATTCAAATAATTTAGTATTCTAAAAAATGTGGTCCACAAGAATTTTTATAATGATTTACTAAGAAGCATCCCTTTGTGTGTGAAATTTGGAACCAAATTTCTTATAGGTGTACCTCTTCTTCTTAGTTTTTTCTATGATTTTTTATGATTTTAATTATTGGCATTACTCTCTTGAATGATTTGGAAGGATTATTTGAAGTATAGCCCTTGCCTTATTCAGACCTCAAACATCAGTTTTATTTAAAATACCTCATATAGCTCGAGGTTTCATGCCAAGAGTTTGATTGAATGCTTCAATGAATTTTTATGTGAATTTGGGAATGCATGTGAAGTTAGGCATATGATTATTGTCTATAAATTAAAATTTGTGATCTGGGTCAAGGTGATTTGTGCTGGAGGAAGGACATACATTGGGATGGACTCACCCGCCAAAAATATAAAATACCTAGATCAGACTTTAAGAGAAATAGGTTGTTTATCATACCTATAGTAGTTTTTATAGATACATTAGGGTGTGCTATAGAATGCCTATAACTATTGTATACAATGATTTGTTTATACATCAAAATCGATGATGTGAGTCAATGTGATTTTTGGTAGAGAGAAGCCTTACATTGGGATGGACACACCCACCACAAATTTCAATTATATATATTGTACTTTAATAAATATAGGTTGTTTATTAGAGTGGTAGTAGTTGCTAAATATCACATGTAGAATTGCTACAGATCACTTGTAGCAGTTGCTACAGATCACTTGTAATAGTTGCTACAAATCTAGAAGTTGATACAAATTTGTTGTATATGTTGTTTTGAATTTTATAATGGCTATAGATCATCCTTAAAAGTGAATAAGACTTCTAATCAAGAGATTCCATGCAATTATTGAGATGATTCTATTTGATGAGCTTCAAAGATGGGTTTGATATGTGAGATAAGTGAATATATTAACAATGATTTGGAATTCCATTAGTTTGTAAGTGTTATCATCCTACAAATGGTGCATGTGAAATATTTTTGAATGCTAGTTTGCAATTGATTTGGAATCCTAAAAATTGACTAGTGTGGGCTAGTGTGTTCTAACAACAAACTCTCTCATTATATTTAAAAGGAATGGTTTTGAAATTGATCTATATTGTGTAAATTTGTTTTAATTACCACTTCCATTAATGAAAGTTTAGAACAAGAAATCCTACTTTTGTTGTTGATACAAAGGTGCATTACAATCGCTGAAATATTTTATTAGGATGGATGCTAGGGAATTGAAGGTAAATAGGAAGATGACCTTAGACCCCTATGAAGACATGATGTATCTCTTTGGGAGATTGTAATTTTGTGTGCAGAGGGCCATGCATTCCAGAAAAGGGAACACATGAGGGACAACATGCGAGATAGACAAGAAGACTAGTAAGGGGTTATCTCATATTTGGATAAAACATGGACATAGGTATACCATGTTATCACGCAATTCATACTTTGATAGTAGAAAAGGTTAAATGAGAGAAAATTGGCGTAATGGGAGACTATCCTATCATTATCACCTCAATAGGATGTCTCTTTTTATTTAGGGTTGTAGGCCGAGGGGAGACATTCCCGATGACCTGGGGGTTTGAGAAGGAAAAGTCAAAGTGGCTAGATAAATATCCCCTCTCACAAGTCACCACCATTCAGAAAGTCTTGGTTTTATAACAAATGAAATGATAATGTATCAAAGTGTACCTACCCAAAACAAAGAAACATGAAACTATATATATTTGCAAGTACACTTGCTGGTTAGCACTTCATAAAACCATAGACTTTCGCGATAAAATTAATTTGCTGAATATGATGAAGTAAACAGAAAATTATAACAACAATATTTATAGGGAAATACTTCACATTAAATGCCTTGAAATAGCTTCAAAATGACTAAGAATCATTAACCATTGAAATCATAATACTAGCATTTGATAGAAGTAAACAAGACAATGTATAAATCAACCTTTTCAATTGCTTCTATAAGCTTTTAATGTTGCATTTAATGGTTGTATCTTACTTTAGTAACAAAAACAATATAGTCAGTAGGTTAGGCTATTCTAGGGTTAGAAAGTGTTAGTAGGTTGCTTGAAGTAAAAGATTTGAAGGTTAGTTTCATCAATCAAACAATATTAAGGTCTAAATCAGTTCCATTTAGGGTTAATGGAGTCACTTGCAGAAAAAACACTTGAAGGAAACACATGATAATATAAGAGCTAAGGACCAAGAAGGATGATGATTAAGGTGTTGGCAACCCAAGGCCTCAATCAACAAGCCTTAGAAGGAAAACAACTACTAGGAAGTAGGTAATCCTAGGCCCTAGCGGTTTTCCTTCTTCTTTAGCTCAAGATTGAAACAATCAATGGCTTGATGAAGAAAATGAAACTAGAGTGCTTCAATGGCAGGGCTCTAGTACAATTATTCAAAGGTAGGGTTTCTAGAACAATCTGGTCGGTGAAAAATTGTAAATACAAGGACAATAACATGTTCTTGTTCTCCTAGGGTTTTAAACTAGCAATTTCATAATCTTGCAATAAATGAAAAGTAAATGTACCATAACCATTAAAATCAAATAAGGATTTAAGAAATTCACTTACATCCACCAATAATAATCCAGCAATAAGCCTAGTTGAAGATTTTCCACCAAGAAAAATGCTAAGAAACACCAAATTAAGCCTCCTCTAATAAGTGCACCTAAAATTTCAACCAATAAACCCTAAGGAGGGCACACATTTCAGTCCTCACAAGTGTGAGTGAAAGATGATGAATAATAAGAGTGATTTTTCCCTTATTTATACAATTACAAAGACCAGAATTAGGTCAAAAAGGCCGACATGGCCTGTTACATGTAATAGCCAGTTTTTACATTAAATTTCACAATTTAAACCTAAAATAAGTTTTAAAGGTGATGTCATGCCCTTTTAGGGTGATGTTAGGCCCTTTTTTGGCAATGTTGGCCTCCTGGAGAAAAACGTTAGGCCTCCTTGGGCCTCATGAACCTGCCACACATGCCACTTGGCACACAACTACCTCCAAAACATAAAAAATGCTTGGTGACATCATGGGTGACCTGAGTGACATCATGGGCCTTCTAAGGCCTACATCATGGTGGAAAGGGCACAAACCCCCTAGGTCTAGGCCTGCCATGATGCCCCTGGTGAAATATTATCCTCTCTCTCTGGTGCAATCTCCTACTCTGTCTCTGCCCGTGACTGGGGTCTCAACATCCATCAGGTGGGATTTTATCCCTATGGAGGTCCAAACTAATCATCTCCCCATATATACCTGGCCATCAGGTGTGGCCCTGCAACATCAACAAATATTTCATCCATGGGTTCATAAGTCATAGGGATCATAGCAATGTCAATCACATCTAGTCATCAGGTTGTTTAAACATGTGCATGAAATCCATTTTACCCAGACAAGTGCTCAAAGACGTTATGCTATTCTACAAGCCAAGTTTGAAGGGGATGCCAGGACATCCTATGGGGATAATTCTCATTAGATGTGGGATGTTTTTGGGTGAAGTCAAATCCATTCCATATGAGTGGATGAGGTAGTAAGGGATGTCTGTGCAATGGGTGCAATGATAGCAGGGAAATGCATGGCTTACCTATGGGTGCCTTTGAAGAGGGTGAGCTGCACCTTTTTATGGATGAAAATGTTTCCAAGCGCATTCATGCGTTTTATCTTTTATTCATATTGATTTTTCTTTCAAGAGGCTAGTTAGGGGACACTTCCCTAGCGTGGTGACTAGTGGTGGGAATGTTACCCACAAGCATTTCACGAAAATGAGAAGGATATCTTGTGATGAGACCTCCTTTCTCTTGGATATGCCACCAAGAGCAACTACCATGGCATGGTGACTCGCTTTCAGTAGTGTCATACCGCTACATGCCCATGGACCTAATAAGCTAGCTCGTGATTTATTATTTTTTATGGGTCCTTCTGTTTCTTGCTGAGAAGCTTTTTATTTATTTCTCAGGGATCCCAGGGTGAAGCATCTCAAGGTTTCATTCTTTTGGATTTTTTCTTTTTCCATCTACTTTTACCCTCTGGGTATTTAGCCCCTTCTTCCCACAAGGTAATTTACAACCCTTAGATATTTGGCCAGCCCAATTTCCGGACCAGTGTAATGGGATGGATGAGCGGGAAAAAGATGAAAAGTGGTAAGTATAGTGGGAACAAACGATGATATTTCATGAATCCTCCCAGTGGCAACTCAAACCCTATGTGAACCAGATTACTAGGGCATCTTGTCATTCCCCCCAGGTGTGGTCAAGTGGAAAGGCATAAATTCCAAGCACATGTTAGAAGAAAAAATAATTAAATGCACATATTCAAAAGTTTTGAGAATCAGAGTGACACATACCATGATACCCAGACTCATTACCTCATGGAGAAAGACCCATAACGTCATGGAGCAAGACCCATTTCTACTGCAAGACCAGGTCAATGTGATGGATGTTGCTACTGCTGACAATGTGGAGGAACTAAAGAAGAAAAGGATGGGCCCTCTAGGGCCATGCTTAAGTCGATATGGCTCTTGGTACTCCATGTCTAGGACTTGTGGGCCTCGAGAAATAATATCCTTAGTTATCCCTGTTGGATTACCGAGATGGGGTGGTGAATCAATAATAGAGAAATTCAGTACTTTTCAACCACAAAATACAAGTGTTATATCATTGTAGAATTATCATTCAATAGTTGCAGAGTAAATAAGCTATGAACAAATGAGAAATCATACACATACACAGTACACCAGTGTTTTACGTGGAAACCCAAAGCGGGAATAGAATGCTTTTTCTTATATGTCCTTAAGAGTTACATTCATTAGAATCACCAAATTCCTTTGTTTTCCAGTTGCAACTGGAAGGAGGCTCCAACCCCCTAGTTTCTCAGGGTACAACCCGAGGGAAGCTCCAACTCCCCAATTCTCTCGCTATAACCAGAAGGAGGCTGCAACCCCACATGTTCTCTGGCTACAACCACCTATCCTTTCATCATCCAACCTCCCTGAAATATAAATGCTAAATGTAAACAAACTGTCATTGTTATTGAATCAACCACTGCCACTTTCAACCTGTCACTGTCAACCTGTACCAATAACTTGTAACAACCTATATCAATCAACCTACACCAAACAACCTGTACCAATAACCTGAACCAAAATGTACCATGCATCAACCTTGACTCATCAAGATGTACCAACATCATCAACTATACAACTCATGTATGTGCCAACTCATCAACTATACACTTCATGTATATGCCAACTCATCAACTACTTGTCTCAACCATGTACTCAACATGTACCTCAACCATATACCAAAGACATACACCAATATAACCATCAAAAGTTATATAACAATTCATCACTATATCGATAAACCAAATACCATAAACCTTTACATCAAACTATGTGCCAAAACCTCACTATTTTTTAGCCTCAAGCTAAACCAACAACTTCAAAAACACATCACAACCAAAAGACCAATACCCATATGCAAAATACCAACAACAAAATACCAACTGTATCCCTCAACAAATATGATATATGCAACAATACTAAACATCCAATACCGTCTCAAGAGCTAAACCCTAGCTCACAAAACATACCTCAAACAAGATGTGCCATATCTCTCATAATTAGACCCCAACCATGTTGATGCCACACTTTTTCTATCGCGATTTTTCTACCACACTTTTTTCTGCCGCGATTTATCTACCGTGATTTTTCTGCCGCACTTTTTCTACTACACTTTTTCTGCTGCTATTTTTCTGTCGCACTTTTTCTGCCACGATTTTTCTATCACACTTTTTCTAACGCACTTTTTCTGCTGCAGTTTTCCTGCCATACCTTTTCTGCCACACTTTTCCTGCCACACATTTTTTGCTGCACTTTGTTTTCCGCAGTTTTCCTGCCACACTTTTCCTACCACACTTTTCTCTATCAATAATACCTACCCAAATAACCTTTCACAAAATAGATATTCAATGATATTCAATAGGTTAAAGTGTGATTAAACGAGAGAGCCTTGCCTCTTATTTATACTTTCATGTAGCATCCCACTTTCCTTGTTTTATGGAGTTCTCCATTAACTTTATTATTTAAATAATTTCTTTTGCAAACACTTTGACTACTTTGACCTTTTGGGGCTTCTAGATGACTCATGAGGGTTCTCCAACTTCACATGGTCATAAATATATAACCGTGAGGAGTTATGTGACGTTCCACATACCACTGGAAATGACATTACATGTACTATCCATCTAGAATAGTCTTATCTGGAAATATATCAAAAATCATACCATTATTCATCAAACAAACTTGGGTCCATTACCCAAACCTTTGTGCTACTTGAATTCTCTATCAAACTTTCTTCAAGAGATGACATCAATGAAAACCAATCCAATTAATCAACAATATCCCCCTTTGGCATTTATGGAAACACTCTGATGTAATACTAAATTCATGTCATGAAATACTGAAGTCATATCACTCATGCTCCCCATGTGACCATGGCTCCCCCTGGAACCATGCCTCTATGTTCTACATCTGATAAATCTCCCCTCCTTTGTCATCAATGGAAAAGGTATATTTCCATCCGAGGCTACTCCCCCTAACAGACCTGTCCTTGGGGATGCTCCCTATAATGTCCCCACTTTGGGACATCATCACAGGGTAGAGATTTATGATGACTAGAGTAGCCAGATGGGTGCTAGAGAGAGTACAGGGGTATTTGAGAGGCATTGTGGGGTCCAACTTGCAT